>DWPT01003138.1:0-14903 GCA_018251895.1 Agathymus mariae mariae | reverse complement strand
CCTTCTCTTTGGCTGTATGAGCCAGGGAGCCATCCGGTTTGGAGGATGGAGGCAGTGTGGGCCGACAGAAATCAGTCTCAACCGCTTTGTCAAGAGACCAGAAAGCTCTACTGCCAGAGAGTTTAGCGCCGATATGTTGTATGCGGTTGAGATTCACCTTCAATAATGCCTTTTTGTAGGACATGGAGGCAAGGTTAAATGCTGCCTTCTTCGAACTGATATCCGGAGCTTTGCGGTCTCGAGCATCAACCCAAGATAAATACGCCGAATCATCTTAACATAATCATCTTAAAATTCATCATCTATTTTGTATTAACCTTTCTTCAAAATGTGCCTTTGATGTGAATTATGAATTTACAGTATGGCACATATCCGTCATTTGTAAAGTTTCTTTTTTTACAAATTGTCATTCCTGAATATTCAATTAGATATTTTTGTTCATGAAAAACCCAACAGTTTTGTTGTGTATACTTAAGATAGATTAGGTAATTAAAGGCATAAAATATTGATTTATATATATATATTACAAAATTACAGAAATCTTAACATGAATCAAAATTTATTTTCTAACGTCTTTCTATTGTTATTAAATGACCGGGAACAGGAAAAAGAAGTATTTCAATCTTCAACCGCTCACAGACCCTTGATTTCACTTTGTAACTCCGTAGAACATTCGCTAGGATACTCTTCATTGCCAACATTCCAAAATGACGACCTAAAAAATTTTTTTTATTTATACCAATCATAAATATAGAATTGAAATCCAAGGAGTGAAAGATCTTTTCGTGTCCTTAGAAGTATGATATTCGTATGTAAAACTCGGTATTATTTCCTGTGTATTTCGCAGTGTCTTAGAAAGAGTAATACAAATAATCATGGACGTTTATATGACTCTCGTTTGAGTTATCAGTACGAGTCTCATGTAAGTTTATGCAAAGTTGCACTGTGTAATTCATATCATACTGTGATCGAGTAATCTATTAAAACATTACGATTCTGTTCTGCCTTATTAGAAAATATAAAGAAAACCATTAATATGACTAGAAATTCAGTAAGGAAACTTAAAAATATGCTGTATATATTGTTTATACAGAACCATTAAAAGGACGTAAAGTTCAAATTCGTTATTTAATATGTCCTTATTAAATATATATTTTACCGACAATAACGCTGATTTTTAATTAAAAATCAATAGAATTGAAAAATAACATGTTTCTCTAAATGTCTTATGTTACATTAATAAAAAACTTTTTAAGTATACGTATATAGTACTATAATGTTACAATGAGATACCAGCGCCATAAAATTTCAAGATTATTTCATTTAAATAGAATATACATGTAATTTGCAACCCATGAACATTTAAAATATAATTAAGTATTCACAACATAATATAAAAATAAAAACTAAAAACTACACAATCCTTATCAGGATACTCAAATAGGATCATGCTCTATTTCATCTGAAACGTGCAAGTAGGAACTACTGACATTATTAAATATAAATAAATATTAATAATAAAAATAATAAATAAACAGAAGTCACAACGTTAAGCTAATCATGGCACGATACTCTCCTCAGAGGTGTCTGATGATACAATCCCTCGAAGAGTCCAGTATTCATGAGTCAATATCACATCAACATTGTATCACGAATTGTAGTGCATCTATGATATTGATTTCTTTATAATATATTTACAATAAATCTGGTGTTAATTGCTGATTGCATTAGTTATTAGTGATGGCGAGATCTTTATGAGGTTTAGAATTAAATCTAGAGTTACGAACGAATTTTAAAATCATAAACAAATGTAGTTGTGTCTCCCAATGACCCTTTCCTTCCATTTGTCTCACATTTGTAAATTAAGTATCATAATAAGGATTAGGTATTTCTACTGGTTCGTGTAGTTTGGGACCAGAATACGAACAACGGTATCTCCTGCTTGTGGTGAGAAGCGACTAAGAGGGGACTTCCGGGGTTGCGGGCGGCAAGAGTGGCAGCTCGAACCGTCCGGCTAGCGACCCCGGAAAGGACGGTACGTGTGGCCGCGTACCGTCGATAAGATCGGATGGTGCGGGACGGGACATGTTATCTCTCCCGGGTATCTCTACTTGATTTTCATCAAATTCCAGTTACAGATTTAGATTAAATTGATTTACACGATGACATTAATGACATGTAATAGACGTACAGACAGATAGACGGACGAAATGGGACTATACATATTTGGATTACATTTTTGAACGTATGTAACTCAAATTTATGTACATTTAAAAGTGTTACAAAAATCCTGCTACACCATTGATGCAGATATCTGCTTTTCACAGGAATGTGATATAACTGATATCAACGATAGGTTTCGTTCACTAGACATGAGTATATAAAGTTTAACTTAAAAAATTTAACTTAAAACATTATCATTATAAATATTTTCAATATTTATCAAAAAAATAAAAAGTACCTCATTGTTAATAAAGGTAGTATTTTCAAAGGTTTCAATGCATATAAATAGTTTTTATTTGATACTGACCTATACAGTTTCTTGTTCCGTAGCTAAAAGGTATATACGCGCAAGGGTGCCTTGTCGCACTATTTTCGGGAAGAAATCTATCCGGTTTGAAGCTATCTACATCAGGTCCCCAGATTTTTTTGGATCTGTGCATTACAAACGGCACTATAGCACATCCAACGCCTGCTGGTATGGTGCAGTTCGCTAAAACATTACGAAACTCGAAAATATTAAGGACGAAATGTTAAAGACAGAATTCTATGTATTAGGTTTTAAAGCTTTAGATGTGCGGTTCCATCTCTGTTTGAACCCAAGTTACCTCCCTTATCCACGGTGGACCATGCTGACTAACCGACAAGGCAATGATGCAGGTGCGCTGTACTTTGCATCACGTAGCTTCATGCAGATGTTATTCGTGAACGATGTAAATTTTTTTTTATCTGTCTACTAACTACGCTTCTTCTGGTTTAAAGCGTGATATATTTTCGTGGGTTTTCACTGTAGAGCATACTTTGCCAGTGGAACTAGCACACAAATATATAGCTCCTAATTTTTAAAATAATGCAGTAAAAATAAGTCACAAATTCAATTTTACTATTAAATAGTAATAAATTATAAAACCGTTTCATTTTGTGAAGAATATTTAAAATTCAAATAAAAATCTTTATTTTATTTTGAAAAGTAAGATGAACTTACACAGTTTAATTTCCTTATCAGTTTCACGCGCAATAATCGGTACGACAGTATACAATCTCATAGTTTCTTTTATAACTCTCTCCAGTAATTCCATCTTATGCAGATCTTCTTTTGTCGGTGATCTTTTTGATCCGTTAAAAATACTCTGTAATCTTAAATCAAAAATATTATTATTATTAAAAGATTAATTTAATCTATACATGTAATAAAATTCTAACTGACCGCCTTCTGTACATGAACGGTGTATAACACAAATATTTTTAGGGTCCTTTGGTAATGCAATAGAACAGAAAACAATCTTTGTCAGAATTTTTGTCTGTTTTTCTGTGCGTTTTTTCGCACTAATCTTAGAAATGCCTTAAGCGAATTCGTTCTGGTTTTCATTAATGTATTGCAGTAAGCATCACTTAATACTTTGTTTCATTACAATCCGTCCATTAATAAAAAGTTATAAATTTATTTAAAATAGTTTTTTTTAGCGTAAGATGTAGTTTACCCGAAGCGAAGTGAGGGCATTTGCTAGTACAATAATAATATTGTATATTCAATATTAATTTTATTTTATTTAAGATATGATTAAGTAATACAATTTGGTATCAACATAAATCAATGGCCTTATATTGAAAGATCATCACTTTCGGGATTTCATTCAGATAATAAATAAAATATAATAATAAATAAAATGAATTAAATATAAAAATCACAGTCGTGACCTTTTGCCGTCTTTGACATTGAACTAAGCCGTGAAAATGGAAATTGAAGATTGTCGTATTAATTCCCAAATTTTTTTTTTATTTGGGATTGAAATTCCGATATAGCATCATATCGACGTTGTAAGTTCCAAGAAATCTATTCCGTTTAGTATTGGAGTTTCATGCGGCCGTCTGTGTGTCTACTAATTGCTGGGCAAACAACATTTTATTGCACCATCTCGACTGATCTAGAGACATGTGGAAACCCGGCCTCGATTACATTTTGTAGTAGATAGACAAGTATCGGAGTTATTTGGGTTATTACTGCTTTTTTAAATCTCAACGCAATATATTGTTTCACCAAATTTTATCTAATGGTCAACGGGATCAAGAGACATCGTTGCCGCTAGAAACGTTGCAGCATATTTAACGCCAAATTCTTGGATTTTGTATTCGCATGCTTCTATTAGGTGCTTAAACATAGAATGATTGATGTGAGTTAAGACGGTAAATATAGAATTTTAGTCCATCATTGTATCAAACATTCATTTAGACGTTTTATCAATACAGGAAAACCAGTGCAAAGTAAATATTGGAGCTTTATTAACTACGAAAATTGCCTTTTACCAAGTTCTTATAGTTTTCGTATTTATGCAGCCTAAAAAATTTAGGCGGACAAGAATTAAAACCAGTCAAGATTCTGAGTCTTGCCCAGTCCAAGGGCTATGCTGTATGTTAGCCTTACGTTTAGGTTAATTTAGCACCATACCATAATTTAGTACCATAAGATTCACAATTTTGATGTCTATGGAACAAATATTTTCTTTTTACTTTTTAAAATCTTTACTTACTCTCGATAAACCTCCTCTTGTATATCCTGGTGGCATCCCATTTGCAATAAAGCATACGATATGACCAGCGCCGTGGTATCGTTACCAGCGATAGTAATGGAGTCAATATGCTCTCGTAATTGCTCATCAGTAAACTTCGTTTCCCTGCTCAGCAATAATTGCAGGAGATCCTTCCGCTTCCGACCTGTTGTTTATTAATTCAAGCATTTATATCACATCTTAGAAACAAAGAGAAATCTTTAAACCTAATAGTGCGGTCTACTTATCAAAGTGATAATGATTGGGTTCAAGCTGTAGGCACAAAGAATGAAATTTGGAGCCTATCTACTGGCCGGTCGGGTGACCGGTGGTTGGGTAACCAAGTACCAACCGCAGACGTATTTGCCTAACTCGGTCAATCATTCACGATTGACTCAAGCTATCGGGCTACGAGCGCTTCCATAGTGTAGTGTAGTACATAACGACAATGATTAGAAGTAAATAAATTTTTACAATAAGGTTTGAAATCTTATATTGCGGTTAAGGTCAATATGTGAGTTACCTATTGGTACTTTTAAGCGACGCGTTAAAGCACAGCTTATGATAAAGGATATTATGGTATTGATTAATATATTAATGAAATAACAATGTCGAATCCAGTTCCATGCAGGTTAATACTTATTTTGTAATTGCCGTCCGTTGTTTTCAAAGATGTGCTGAGTTAAAGTTAAAGTACGTTTTCGAAACGGCAGTAGAATCAAAAAAATACGCTCATAAGTGTATTTGTAAAATAAAATATCTAAATAAATTTCAATTTGAAAAAATACAATAAAACAAAAATTCATACCAGCTGCATTATTTAATTCATTAGATTCAAATAAAGCCCGCTTCTTCTTTACTACCTAGAATAAGTATAAATTAATGATAAATTAGACATGTCAATATTAAATAACAGTGAAATTAAAAAACCACGTACATTATAATATTTATACGTATATATCAGCAATTTGGTGTTCTCATACATAAGGCAATATGAAGATATACGAGATAGATTAATAAAATAAACGCACTGTACTGACATGTTGATTTACACAGTATTCTCGTTTCATTAGTGTTATTTCCTTATGGTTCATTTATTTATTCTAAATTACAATGTGTACATGAGAATATGTGTCGTTTTCAATAATTCACACCACCCGGCTGTTATAAGTTCAATGAGCGACCAAAAACAAATAAGGTTAGCACGCCATCGCATCTTACGTCTTTACCTGCTTGTATTTGTACTGAGGTACAACGCAAACACTTTTCGTGACCATGATGTGTAAACGGATCTATACCTACACGGTTTACTTTACTAAATAAGTACATCAAAGCCACGATGATGCTGAGAATTTAATGTTAGATCATCTGTCTTGTGGATAATGATGTCCGCTCAGTGACAAAATTTGATAAATACGATGGAGCACAGAACTGATAAGGGAGATTAAAATGTAATAAAATCGACCCGATTTACACTTATGTGTTATATATATTTATCTCGAGGTATTTCCCATTGAAATAAAATGCGGAACAGTTTATGAACTAGCTTGCTTGAGTGCAATTTAGTCAAAAATATTGCCCCTTTGGATGATCACATAAATTCTTGAAGTGTCCTTATTATTTACTTTTTCAAAACTTAATCCCCGAGGGACAACGACAAACAAAACATATAGAAGATACTAGTTACTGGTTAGTTAAATGCCGATATTACGGCCAGCTCATATCCTAATTTGTAACGTAATATCCAGTACGTGTTAATAGTTCTAACATACTTTGACGCCCTCGTGGTAATTATAAATCATAAATCCAAATGTCCTAGGCCCTGTTTAAGATTGCCGAATATTATTTGAGTAAACAAAGGCCGGTCAGATACGCATTTACCTCATCAGTGAATTTATGAGTTAAGTCAATATTTTCCCTCTGTATCTTGGAATAAGACGTCAGATTGAATAGTGCCTCAGGCTGCATCCATGCTTTGAACAGTCGCATGCTAATAATAGACATGACTGTGTTTCGTGCTCTCAGGTACGGTGTGTCTGGATTGTGTTGTACATCCATTTTTTCGCCCATCGCCGTTTCTAAATAAAAAGAGCAAGGAACCAAAATTAATCAGATTTTAATATCATGCAACAGTGCAAATTAACTTTTATGATACTGATTGACTATTTCGATTCTACCGTAGAGATCTTTAAAAAACAAGAATAATTTAATAAATAATGAAATGGTGCATGTTACATTTGCTGTAAAAACCTGCAAATCATCGTCTTAAATACTGTTTAATTCATAAATGTTTTTTACTTACTCGTGTTGAAGAACAATCGAATCAAACCTTTAAAAAAAATTAAAAACTATACATGGTACTATAAACTCTGTTTCTTACTTCTTCTCATTCCTTTATTAATTAATTCCTAGTTAATTCCTTACTTCTTCTATACTTAATTAATTATTTATAACAAGTACTTATACTGTTACGTCTATCTAAATTACCTTTCAAGCAGAGCTGTCTGTTGTAATAGAAGTCTTAGTAAGGCACTGTATCTTACAATAACTGTGTGGTTTGACAGGGTAAAGAAGAGTGAGCAACAGATCATTGCGAGAATCTTACTATTTTTAGTGGTTAAGAAATTCAAATGAACACTTCACACACGCACGCACGCATCAAATATGTACCATAAAATTACATATTTTTTTAGCAACGGTCGTGATAATTAATTATTTAAATTTAAAAATTTAAGTCACTGGCAAAATATTAAATAAAGGATACATCTAATTCATTATTTCATTTATAATCTAACAAACACTTCAATTAAGTATTTATTTTAAATATTTAGATTTACATTTATTGAAAGTAGTCAGGCTAACCAACGCCTACAAGCTATTTAATAATCTTATAGTAGATACTAGCAAACTACTTTCACTTCGCTTAAAAAAAACTACGCCATTCGCTTAAAATAGCACTTTCATTGTTTTAGAATTGTTTTTCTTGTTCTATGAATTAAAAATTACAACTTTAAGTGTTATAACTTTTTTAATCAAGGACGGGTTGCAATGAAACGAACTTTAAATGATGCTTACTGCAATACATTAGTGAAAACTTGAACTAAATAGGTTAAGATATTTCTGAGATTAGCGCGAAAAAATGCAAAAATAAATAGACAAAAATTCTAACAACCATTGTTTTGGGTTCTATTGCGTTTAGTTTTTCTCATATATCGTTAATGTAAGCGTTCAGTTAGAATTATATGTGTAGACATTATGAAGTGCAAGATGGGTTATTGAATTCTTCAACGCGAAGGCTGTAAAAATGTATTTATTTTTATAATATATACAAAATGACAACCGTGGCAACCCTGCGATATGACGCAAGCACAAATGGAAGAGCTCAAAAGTATTAGACCACATTTTATCGTATGGCATTTTCGATTAATTTCCATTTTTTTATTATAAATGACGTGCGAAACGTGGAAACGTTAATATGACGTTAGTAAACTCACAAAATGGCTGTAATTTATAAGAACATATTTTAAAATGACTTGTATAAAAAAATCTATCTCTGCTACGAATTATCCGCTATTGATCTACTTCGCTATTGCTTGCTATAATACCAAACATAACATTTAATTTGCATTAAGCTGTGAACATAATATGTTTAAAGATTGGTCAAAATAAGTTACTCAAATAACCCAAGGACATTTTAAAAACGTTTTTCAGCCAACCAAACTTATAACTGGCTAATAATAATAATAATCCGCTCTCGGTACATTTCAAAAAAATTACGCCTTATGTACGTTTACCCATGTTCAATTCCCTAGCTGTATTTACAGCTAGCTTATATAACAATAAGTAGATACTAGATATACTTATTTTTACATAAGACCATGTATAATATACGTTACAAATATATCAAGTACCATCAATAGTCAAACACAGAAAAATTAAAAAAAATGTCTGGCATCTTAATCGATAATCAAGACTACAGACATACTGCCTGTTATACCGGGCGATCGAGGTTTTACTAATTTTCGAATATCTTCAAGCGTTTTTAAAAGGGTTTACATAACATTGACAATACACTGTACTTACTTAAGTATATATATATATATTAGGTCAGTCAATAATTAAAAAAGGGTGTTTATTGTTGAATGATTAAATTATTATGTATATATAATGATGTGTATGTATGTTTAATTATTGAAATGATAATAAATGTGGTAATATATCTCAGAATTTAGGTAGGCACATTGGCGAACGCCTCATCAAGAAATAGCAGAGTTTGGGTAGCGTCATAAGGACAGAAGGAGCCAACCACGCTTGCAGACTCCTGTCGACCTCTTCAGAGAGATACTACGGGGACTAACTACAAGAGTAACGCCAATCGTTCAAAACCTGACGTTATATAACTGTTTTACGTTACGTTACATATGGTTATGGAGATAATTATGAGTCCGACCGATAAACGGAATGCCGCTCGTGGCTAGATAGATGGCAGCACCGTCGTTGTGACCGAACGCTCGGGAACTCGTTCTACATCTGAGCCTAGCTTCGGTAAAGGCGTTATGATAGTCTCAATGCCTATGCTAGGAACTCTTACACGTTTCGTTCATATCTGACCCACGCGCCAACTGACTATTATGATTAACTGATCTAACAAATTAGTCTTTTCCGTATGTTTAATACATATTTTTTGATGATCAATTAAATTTTTTATCAAATATTGTTTAGGACATTCAAAATAATTGATTTTATTCTTTTTGCAACTTACTTTTTGTTTTCGTTTTAAAATATGCGACTACGCTCGTCTAACCGCGTCATCTACTAAGTAGAGTACAGACAAGAGGTACAAGGATCTACTTTTGCTTGAGGTTGAGCAGTGTACGCAAATACTGCTGGGCGGAACGGCATACTCTAAGCCGCGTCGCGGTCGGTTAGGCTAAGTGATATAAAAGTGTCGGACCGATAACCTGGCAGCAAATTGCTGCATCAAGTAAATTTAATTAACCTTAACCTAAATGTCTATGTATGTAATATAATTTGCTAACTGTTGCTGCTCAAAATATTACAAACGAGCAAGTGAGCCTTGAGGTGATATGTTAACGCCGATGCGAATCGATGCAACCGATAATTTAGTAACTCTTTTACAATTTGCACTGCATTTTAGGGCTGATTCTTAGACAGTGGTGGGAAACAGTTAGGCAAATAGGGAACGGAATATAAGGATGAATGGAGCCCCTTTTATGTCAAATATTTTCTATTAATCGTAGTATGAAACTAAACGAATTCAATGCTGAGCCGATTTTCATAACAAGACGATAAGTTATTTAAAAAAATTGCATATTTAAGTTGTCTCATACATACCAAATACAATATCTAACATGCATGATGTGATATACTTGAAAACGTCAAATTCCAATCTGCCTACTCTTTCCTCCAAGAGATCCACTAACACCGATCCCTGCTCGCCGAACACTTCAATGTAATCTTCAATAATACGGTTATGGAAAATAGGTTTTAGCAACCTTCGGTGAATCTTCCAGAGATCAACTAAAAATAACAAAAATAATGAAGCAAAATTATTTATTAAAATTTACCGTTGTAAAAATAAACAAAAATATATTTGTGCCAAAAACTTCACAAATTATATTGTTTAATAAAGTACGAAAATATACAAATTTTTAGTCCTCAGACAAATCTAATATCTAAATCTTTAGATTGATTTCTAAAGAAATTTATTTGCAATATTATTTTCAAACTAAATTCTTGTAAATAATTTGTCACTTATGAAAAATACTAACCTGGCGCCACAAAAAGTCCGTTACCTAACCACGCTTGCAAAAATTTGTAAGAATAATCCTTTTGAAGACAGTTTTCTAAGATTTTTTGCACGTCCTCCGGATTCAGTGTCACTAAATAATTAAATTAATCCCGTTAAATATGAAAATTAAAAATATATTCCGAAAATAAAATAAACACTAACAATACTTACCGACGTATAAAGACGGTCCAATCCAAATTTTACTAAGACCCCCCGAGGCTTCCACGGTGATTGCAAGTTCTTTAATATTATTTAGCACTCCTAAAAACATATATTGTAATAAAATATATTTCCAAATGAAATTTTATTACCAGCAATTACATATATAACAAAACTATTTACTCTCAGACCCTCCAATAAACCAGTGTGTGTGTCCCAGAACAGGAAGACTCCCAAAATCCGGTAAACTTTCCGATAGTTCATACAATGGTTTACGCATACGACGAAAATGTACATAGTACATTAGACATAATAGAACTATAAGTACCAAAACAATCATTATGTTTATAATTCAGTTTTTAATTTAATTCAGCCAATGAAAACTCATCTACAGCAACTAATGTTGGTTTTTAAATGCGTCCCTTATAAAATCTTAAAGCATACTGAGGTGGAATAGCAAACTTGTATATAATATCACTAATCCGCACGGTTTATTCCGATACAGTATCACGCCAAACTACGATGTTTACTTGGAAGACAATATACTAACCATAGTATATACCTATTTACTTTTGAAGGAGACGTCATTCCAAAGAGGAAATGCATACTTAGGTATAAATAGAAATGTACACAAAGGCAAAGATCAGTTCCTTGTCCACCTATGCTTAACAACTTATCTTTTAGAAATTATAACTTCGTCATTATATAGTTCTTTATGAAATCTTGGCATTCGATGTGGTATGTCATTTTTCAATAAGCATTTTTATAATTGTCTTCACCTTATCTCCCTCGTTTTGCTACGTTTACAAATTGCACCCGAAATTTAAATAAATTTAAACTTTTTATCTGTACTATATATTATGTATTATACTTATTTGTATTTTATCTGCACATTGTTTTTTGATATGTATAGTACATATCATATCATACTTAAACCTTCCTCGAGAATCAATTCATCTATTGGTAAAAGCACATAAAACGCTTGCGATAGATGATGAGATTAATACATTGAGACATTGACGGTATTTTTAATGATGTACTTATTTCATAACAGTTAACAATAAAATTGTGCATGGTTAAAATAGGGGATGAAAGTTTGTATGGAAGTTCGTCAGTTCTGAGGTTAGTCATGAAAATAGGTGGTAAGCTTTTTGGTTAAATACTAATTAACATGTATTACAGGATTTTAAATAATTTCAACCCTTATTAGTGGAAATAGGGGATGAAAGTTTGTATGGGGACTTAGTTAAAACTTAATTAATTTGCGTAAAACTTTATACAAATACCTACAGACGACAAATATTTTATTATTTATTTTTCTCTTAATTATTAGGTTAGATTACGGTATTGTCGTCATTATCGTGCTGCCAAATGTCATCTATCAGCATTGGACTCGATAGAGAGGCGTGCAAAGAGGCTCATTGGTGACCTAGATTTGGTCGTAACCAAGCTGTAAAAACTTGAGCACTCTCGGTCTTCTATATGATGCATTTCGGAGAGTGTGCGCAGGAATTGTTCGGAATAATTCCCCCATCGCGTTTTTCCTTCGAACAACTCGACGTACGGCGGGTATCCATCCTTAAGTAGTGAACGTACCATCTGCACGGACGACGCGGTTTGCGTCTTCATTCATAATCCGCACTGCATAGGACTGGAATAACTTGCCCGGGTCGGTTCCCGGCTACTTACGATGGGGGAGTCTTTAAGAGCAGAGTGAATAGGCTATTATAAGTTAATGCGTTCAACATCTAGACTTCATCACCACTT
The DNA here is from genome assembly GCA_018251895.1 of Agathymus mariae mariae. Lineage (NCBI taxonomy): Eukaryota > Metazoa > Arthropoda > Insecta > Lepidoptera > Hesperiidae > Agathymus > Agathymus mariae. The sequence continues at coordinate 2,399 of DWPT01003138.1, read as the reverse complement.
AACATCAGGTGGGATTGTTGTCAAGCATTAACTTATCTTATGTAAAAAAAACTTTATATATATATATATATATATACCTTACGCTTAAAGATAACATCTGCATTTTTCTTGTTCTGTGAATTAGAAATACATTAATTCATAACTTTTTATTTAACGAAACTTTAAGTTTTAAGTCACGCTTACTGCAATACATTAGTGAAAACCAGAACAAAATCGGTTAAGCCGTTTCTGTGATTAGCGGAAACAAACGCACAGACAAACAGACAGTAGTTTTGCGTTCTATTGCGTTAATGAAGGCCCCCCGTATGAATTTTTTTTTTCATGTAGTTCATGTACAGACAGCGATCAGTTAGAATTTTATTTTTAGTATTATTGTTATATAGCTGTCATCTATGATGTATTATTCGGAATCTCATTTACTTTTTAAATAATGTGTAATTTTACTTTATACATATAAATAGTCTCCTTTAAAAGATTTCCAATGCATACAGATTTAAGAAATTTTCATACACTTGAAGAGTTTTGATTAGGGAGAGTATCGTGAAAATAACGCCTCTTTCCAACAAGACTTTGCATCTCTTTTATTCCCAGTCAAACTTTTGTTTATTTCTAAGCCAGAACGCAACGATATATATATATATATATATATAAAAACTCATGTATGTAATTTATCAAAGTAAAATGTGAGAAAAATCACTTTATTTTTTTAAATGTGGTCATTCATGAATATTTTTATTTTTACTTTTTCGCATAATTACTATCACAACTTGTGTTGAAACAAAAAGCAAGTAGGTGAACCGCGCTGAGCCGTTCTTAGACCTACGGTTTAATAAATATTTGTTGAGTGTGTAAACTGGTCGTGTCCATTGAAGTGTCATCCTTCAGAGGAATGACGGCAACGATCCGAGTCTCTATCTAGCCACACGTGTTGAAACAAGCTACGCTAATTGAATCAAAGGTTAAATTATATCTTAGTAATTACAGTAATAGAAGATTGGAACCTAACAAAATGTAAGTTTTCTTTGTTAAGGAAATGCATTTGTAACGTATCTACAACTTATTTCTTCTTGTAAATTGTAATTTAAACTATTATTTTTTTTAAATTTTGATTACATTATTACAATGCTAACGTATCAATACCGAACTCGTTCTATGGTTTGGAAAAGTGAAAGTTGTCTATTAGCTATTTTTTTTTCACGATCATGACCGAGCTCTCCAGTGCAAACAAAACTCAGTATTTGGAGTGGAATTAGACTCTACAAAATTTTAAACTCGATGTTCAACTTCCTACCTTACCTCGACGATATTTTTTATAATATTAGTGATATTAATACGTAGTAAAATTCTTTTATGACTTCAACTATGAAATCCTGACCAGTTATCGTTCAATAATTGAATAAAATCGCAATCTTCGTTTTGTGGATTTATTATTATGAATAACATGATTGAACGTTTCTAAAATCGGCTATTTGTTAAATTGGAAAGTGGAGATCGGTTTTAATCCTAATCTGGTCAATATTCTCTAAAGTAATCACAAAATAATGAACTGGGGCTAATGCCGAATCGAATTCGTGAGCCATAGTGTTCTTAATGTAAATATATGCAGGAGTATTTTCAGTTTCCTGTACAAATTTAAAAGATTTTTAATAATGTTTTTAATCTGTGTATATATAATGTATCAACAATGTATATTTTATATTATAAAAATAGTGTTTATGATGATCAACTTGAAATTTATCTTTTGTTTGTTAACACTTGTTTACGGGTATGTATGTATTTTATTTGTATCCCACTTGATGCAGATGATAGTCCTGACAGTTCTAATGGTGCTGGCGGTTTGCTACTGGTTGCACCGGTGTGTCAGTGCTCAGCGCCTGGACCGCGCTACCGCTACGCTGCCTGTTCCACCCACTCTGCCAGTTATTGGAAACGCCATGCTGTTCATTGGAGATACCCAGAGTACGTACAGTACTATTGACACCCTAAAATATATTTAAAATACATACACGAGACGTCAGAGCTAAGCAAGTTTGAGCGCGATCAGGAGTTGAATGGGTCACAGGTGGTAGGTCACAGGTTCTATAACGATTATATAGTTACATGTTACAGATTACATATATTACATAGAGTTACTAATCCATATCAATTGAAATTAAAGACATTTAAAATACACAACTTCTAGTTGTAGTGACGACCAAGCTTATATAGAACTGTAGTTCTATTTTGCCAATAAATTAAACATTTATATAATGTTTACAAACGAGTAATAACTAACGAGACGATTTCGTGCTTAATATATTCGTTTGTGAAAAATCAATTTGATATTTGAATTATAATAAAAAATATACCTTGGGAAAATCAAGTAGAGCAGCAAAATTATGCATTTTATTCGTATAAGT
>DWPT01003137.1:0-14917 GCA_018251895.1 Agathymus mariae mariae | reverse complement strand
ATATTAATGTTTTTGCTTTGCATATATTCTTCGATTACCAATATAGCTCGAAATGTAACTGGAATACATTTAAATTTATGTATAATTGTGTAGTGTCTATTCAAAATGTACTGTTAAAAGAAATTCACATAAAGGGTATTCTTTTTCTGATACAGTAATCGGGAGATTCCCAAAGTTAATTTCGTCACCCACTCGCTCCACTGCGTCCGCAACATAAAGGTTTGCCCTGTGTGCAAGGAACCTGTGCCGCAGAGCGAGCTCGATGAACACAATGAAAAGCTTCATCAGCTTGGTGAGTGTCAATATTTATACATTTATTTGTTGTTTTTACTTCTAAGTAAATTAGGACTTAACTACTATCTCCCCCGATAAAGTCCGGGCTGGGTAATCGTACTCTTTAGTCTAATATTAAATCTTGCTTATTTTAGGCAGATTTGTTTACCCGTCTTATTCTTGTGTTTCTGTATATGTCACACGGAAAGAACATTTGGTGGTGTAAAAGATTAATCTTTGACCCTAAGCCAATCTACTGTTCGTCGTGTATATGACTGAAAAACTTGCTAGCATATTTCGCTCGGTTGTCTCGTGGTCTATCGCTTTGTTGTGGCGGCGATCTTATCATTAGGTAATCCATATTCCTATCTGTCGGCGATAGACATAAAACAAGTCCTAATGTGTCCTACGTTCGTGATTGTGTAAACGTCTGTTTATTTATTATGTAGTATTTATTATGAAATTGTGCTCAAATCCAACAGCGCCGTGCAATCAATGCGGCGAGATGGTTCGCGGCACCGACATGGAAGATCATACCCGGGATTCTTGCGCCTTCACCATGCAGTCGTGCCGGTAAACCTCAACGTTCACTTACAATTATTTCATTTACTTCGCCTTAACAATCTTTAGGTATGGTTGTTGGACTTGAATTTATAATTTTATTTTATTACAATAAAAGTAATTAAAAATGTAGTAGTTGGACAGATTATATTAATTAATAAGCTACAAAAACATATATATATACAAGTTATATAACTAGTAACCCACCGGAGCTTCGCTTCAGAATAGAATAATTTAGAAATAATAGCCCCATTATTTTAGGAATGGATTTTTTTATAATTTTGTGATATGACCTTACTATAGCGAAAATAAACAAGCAGCCGAAATTTTATTTACCGTCCTCTTAATAGAATTTCCATATTAAAATATATTCCTATCCCGCGGGAACACATCCAAAAATATACTGGATAGATAGAATTAAATAGCCTATATGTAGGCTATTAAAATGCCAAGTATAATTTAAATCTGTTCAGTGTTTTAACGTGATGCGGGTTCAGACAGACAGGCTAACAGACAAAGATAAAAAAAATGTTTTAAAGTCTACATCGATAACAAAGTGTACGTATACATTAAAATTTACAAAAAATATTCTTTGTACAGATCGGACTCCATTACATTTTTACTATAAGTATCACACATTGTGTTTGTAATACCAATTATCAGTGCCTTTGACTAGCATTGTTTAAGTACGAGTACTAATTATCTCATATACATCTCATCTTTAATATATCTTTGATTGTTTCCAACTTGGATGTTGTCTGGATGTATTTTCTTAGTTTCCAGTGAACTATAAACAGTAACAAGCACGCCTGTAGACGCCGCTTGTACTGGGGCGCGGCTGATAGTAATTTATAAAATAAAGTATATTAACAATGTGCAAAAGTGTATAGATATATGTATATAATTAACGAAATCATTTTGTTTTTTTTTTTTTACATAAATAAATTATTTTATTTTTCATCTGTCCCTCTTTTCGTCTATTCGTAACACCAGAACGGCTATTATAGGGGCCGTGTTCCTGTATACGCTCGCCGAGTCGACGCCTGAGAATCGGCGTACGCTTAAGCGTTGGAGTATTTGTAACATAGTTCAGGGACTCCAAAAGATTGACGAGCACTATGTGAGCGCGCGTCCGTGTGTGTTTGTATAGGTTCTGTGCTCTGGAGCTGCGGCGGCGCGACGTGCCGTCGCACGAGCGCTATTGCGGCGCGCGTACGGAACGCTGCGCCGATTGCGGCGAGTATGTGATGTTACGCTACCGCCAGCTGCATCTCGACTCCAACCACGGTTTCGTGCGTCTACATGAGGGTGAGTTGTCTGTATTCTCTATAGATTGTATTACATGTACGGTGCGACGGAGAATACTAAAGAAGATTCAATAGTGTAGGAAAGACTACATTTTTTTTTCAACTAAAATATTTTATATAGTGTAATATATCATTCAAACGTGAACCCGTAAAAATACATCTTCCTAATCGTTCTGAACTACAAATCGACTATAGTGTTTTTTATCTACTTGACAGCTGTCCCTCAGTAATAATAACTTAAATGATTCAACACACCCTTAACACCTTCCCGACTTGCGTCATACTGCAGGGTTGTCATACGTAAAAAATAATTAACTATAGTTCATTACAACACAATAAGGTTTTAACGATAATTTAAGAGCTCTGTTAGAGATTAGATCACGTCTCCCCCTGTCGTCTGGACGTCTTGTTAGGAAATCTGTACGTTTCCCATGCGGGATATGAGGATATTACTATCAGCTCTGTAGATAGTACAATTAGAAACAAAAACGTAATCAAGATGTCCAGGGTCTATATATATATGTAGTAATTCGTTTTCGTATTCGTATCGATCTGATTTTTATTTATATGTGAATACCCAGCAAACGGACCACCTGATGGTAGATCACTAGGTAGAAAAGTTGAAAATCAGTTGGGGAAAAGTTTTGAGATTATGGTAGGAGGTACTGGGACTGCCCAATCGCAGTTCCTATAGTGCGTTCCTCGAAAGAAAACAATTGATCAGTCTCAGTTGTTTGATTGCGATAATTTCCATAATTGCTTTCAATTATTGACAATACACACCCGGCATTGTTTCAAGTAACTCTAATGGATAACACCATGAGAGGTCTGAGAATTAAGGAGAATGTTTTTTGGATCATTCCATTTTCATTTTTTCCGTAATTCTCAACAGAATGAATAAACGGATGAATAATAGAATAAACACAAATACAAATCAATAACCGAAATTGAAACAGAAATTTGAATTTTAATATTTCATCACACATCAGACATTCAACTTTTGAACTGTGTGTATTGACAGTGGATAATTTAAAGTAACAGTTATGTATTCTGAACCGAATCTGACAGATTTTAGTTACAAAAATATAATAATAATTTCGTTCTCAGATCCTCCACCGCGGCCTGCCATGAGTGTCTCGGCCGACTCCACTGCGAGCCGTCCTGTGAACAGTAGACCGAGATTTCCACCGTACGTGTCAGTAACAAGCGTCATAAATCCGTCTATTAGCGAAGAAGAAAGTCTACGGTTAATAGCTCAGATTAGGGCAAGGAATAGTGATACGGAAGGTAGCTTTCGAAGGAGCGATGTGGATTTCAGGCTCAGACTCATGGCCGCACTTCCAGTGCCGCTTCACTTTCGCGGTGGAGACGATCGACTCCCCCCCGACGACGGTATGAGCTTACTTAGTGAGAGGCAGAGGCTTATAGCAAATTTAAGAGGCGTTCCGCGGACAAGAGAGACTGTGGAGAGAGATGCACTAGGGCAAAATGCGGGGATACGACATGCAGTACTGCGAAATGTATTCAGGCCAAATGTAAATGAGCATGGTGCAGTACGGCGAAATATATTTGGGCGAAATGTAGCGGCGCGAAATGCAGTTGTCCCAGATGTAGTTGAGCTAAACGGTGTGGCACCAAATGCAGTTGAGGAAAACAGTGTGGCACCAAATGAAGTTGAGCGAATTACAGAGGGGCATAATGAAGTAACGCGAAATGCAACTCAGCCAGATGTATCAGTGCGAAATGCAGTTGCGCCAGGTGCACTCGAGCAAAATACTGTGGCGCCAAATGTAATCGAGCAAAATGCAGTTTCGCCATATGTGCAAGATGCAGTTGAGCTAGTTGCAGAGGTAAAAGAAACTCGGGTTTGTGATGAAGCGACGGAAGCAGCAGAAACGAGAGATGCTGAGTCAGAAGAAGTGTCAGACTCGCAGCCTCGCCCTCGGCCGGCCACTGGCTGCCGGACCCGTTCCAACTACCGGGTTATATTGAAGAGAACTAATGACCAGCCACAAATTAACACGACGGTCACTATGCAAGATAAGATCATGAAGAAACTGTAAGTGGTTTTTCTTAATAATGCAAACAAATAGAACCGAGCTCGAATTCTACTGAACTGTATTAGATGTATTATGTTACTTTTGTCACTTGCTTGCTTTACTGAAAATGTTTATATGTGATGATTCATTATGATCTAGAGGGTATGCCAAGTAGCTGTTAGTTGGTGTACCGTACCATGACGAAGACATTTTAGATATCGAGGACACGATATGTCAATATACATCTATGTATTTTTTGTTACTTCCCTTGCAAGAAGTCGAAACTAGCAAGATTTTTCCGGACTGGCTCGGAAAGTCAGCCACTCGTATATGATATTCAGCTATGTATCTTCACGCCACTGCATTCCACTATCAATCATGAATTCGGTATCAGTTGGAGCCATCTCCCACGTAGTCGTTTGAAAAACCCCGAAGACAATCCTCATTCAGATTTTCAAGCCCATTACGACATAGTCTGTCTCGAACATTGTTATTGGCAATAAAAAACAACAAACGCATATTTAACGTCAACTTATCAATTAACTGAACTATATGATGTAGAGAGGATGATGGAAATATAGATTTTTACCTGCTTATGAACGAGTCATTTCCATTCGAAAACCATATTATGAACAGTCAGTTCAGTAACTGAAAATGCTATAAACATTAAAGATTCTATAGATTCTATATCAAGTTTTTATGCCAAGTAAATACTTTCGAATCTGAACTATGCTGATGGTAGTTATATATTGGTGCGATTTCAAAATTTGATATAACGCGTTCAAAATGCTTGTGAAAAGTGTTGCTCTAATTATTCATATATGTTCACGAAACGCCGTTGTTAAATATAACTAGAATCTTTAGAATGCAATATCGTCAGCACATTGACACTTTGTTTCGCTTGTTTGGCGTACTAAAACGAAGCTTTTGTACAGAACTGCAGCGGAGACGTCACGAAATTACAATGCATGTGCTAAAATAGTCCTTACAAGCTTCCCTTACACTACATTGTGGCTGCATTTCGTAGGAGTTTCCAATAAATCGCTGCCCAGTATTAGAATAATTTTCTGCCACGCAACCACGCCTGCCATTCACGATAAAATTACAAGGTGAATTTACAAAGTATAGGCTCGGATGCAAAGATGGCGTATGTAACAAAATACTGATTGCCTTATAATGTTACGTGGATTCTCGTCTTCGAGGAAATGTGAAAATAGTTCCGTAGACTTTATCACTCGGACGACACACTCCAACACTAGCTGACGGGTGGAGTCGCAATTGATGATTGCAGGTATTAGAAAGAAGTCTCATCAGTATTCAAAAGCCGAATGATCCGCGGGTGGCCTCGCCCTCTATATATATCTCTCTCCGGTTTCGGTTTTCGAGAAGGCTCCAAGCTTTTCTTTTTAAGAACATTCCTTCCCAAACTATTGGATAATCGTCATTATTTTAGAACGGCGGAGCAGTCAGTCAAATCCATAGAATCGATGTTCGACCTTAAGTTCAAAGCGGAAGGTAAAGAGTCACCAGCTAATCGGAGTCAGTCTTACCAGTAATGGATGGTCGGATGGCGACGGTCGCTATTCTACAGTTTCACTGTTTTTCGCCGAACTTTCGCGAACCTTTGCGACAGTGTACTCATTACGCCGATATACAATAATTCATTTATTATTTTATTTAGTTTTGTTTATATAATGTAAACAGTTAAAACCTTCAAACATTGCGCTTTTACATTGCACCAAAATGTGGGTAGATTTAGTTATTTGGTAATGTCGAAATTTTTTAAAAAGTTAATTGTTTTGTATCTCTTAATTTTTTTATGTTCAATTATTAGTTCGCATTGTTGCATGTAAGTGTTGTATATAGTTTTGTATGATAAATACATTTTTTTTTATTATTATTAAGACAGGTAATATAATTATTCATTCACAGTGAATTATAGCGAAGTAAGTGCGCACATGAAATCTAGTTGTTCACGAAGTACTTGATTTATGTTTTTTCTATTGTACTGTCATACATACACAAACAATAATTCCATGTTACGACGTTCAATTAAAGTATTCAGTATTAGTGAACAATGTGGCGCCCTCTTTTATCGTGCATTGGAAAATCGATAAAAGCGTATTTTCAAAAGTCAACCTCTTGTACGTCTTTTATTGAGCATACTTATGCTACGCCATATCAAAACAAAGAAATGTTGCGTTGCAGGGGTGCCCGCGGGGCAGTAAAGAAGCGTCCGGCACCAGCGGCGCCCGCACCGTTGCCGACGACGAACCCTGAGGCTGCGCCCGCGTCGCCCGTGTCGCAGGCGGCTGCCCCCGACCCGAAGCGGGACCTGCCCTACTACAGCGCGCTGCAACGTCGTCAGACAGAAGACCGCCGTCGTCAGGAGCAGACCTCGTACAACTTATCCGTGGGCAAGTTAAATTTCCTTGCTTTTTACGGATAGTACCAATTGTGTACTAAAATGTTCTTCATTGTTTTTAATAAATGTCAAGATACGAAGGTTCGAAAAACGCCAAAGTTGTTTGACAGAGACTTTATCCCACTTCGATTCTAATAAACAATTGCAGTCGCACTTGTCGATCACAGGTATTTCGCTTCGTAGAGACCCGTGGGTGCCTCTCTTTCAGATCTTTCTAAGCCACTGGCTCAAATATCCTCGGTAAACAATAGAACATACATGACGCAGGTTATAAAACGAAACATTTATGTGATATTTGCGTTTTTGCACAAGATGTAAGAGTGAGTATCGTTTAATGTACTCGAGATACTGGTTTTTATGGCCGCTATTGTTTCCCGCCAGCAATTCGTAAGAATAGTAATAAAATCGTGTATTTATAGAACAAATTCTATAAAGTAAGCTAGCGAACAAAACTGAAAGCACTTTCACCCCAGCCATTAAACCGCTCGGTATGTCGACGTGCGGACCGCACGCTGGAAACGTGCTACTTTCCCGTAGACGTTGCTTTGACATCTCCGCTGTGTTGTTTGTGTACAATAGCCAGCCGCTGTTGCGTAAATGAGTTCACCACGACTCTCGGAAATTGTGAGTGAAATATAACTGCGCCAGTGCCGAATCGCTTCGTATAGTTGTTGATGGCGCCCAGAGCACCTTACTGGGGCCTTAGGGTTTTTTTATTACGAGTATGTTACCCGCGGACTCGTGTAATCCTGAACGGAAACGCTAAATACTGTTATGAAATTATTTAAACATAAATTATAAACGGTTCTCTTTACAGGATTACCCCCGGTTCTGGACCCTGCAGCCAAGTTGGAGAAGCTTCGCAAGATGGACGCGCTGCACAACCGCGAGGACGACGTCCCGGATTACCGGCAGCGCCTGCAGGGCCGCGTGTGGCGCGACAACAACAACGTGCCCGCCGGACGCACCGTCGGACGCGGCGCTATCAACAACACGTGCGTTTTAATCAAATTATATATAATATATAATGAACGAACACTCACGCATGCACACACGCACACACACACCTAAATCCCAAGTGCGCGTGGTCTCGAAAGAAGAAGCAGCAAGAAACTCACAAGGGATGTATTTTCGTACTAACGGTTTGAGACAGCTCCTGCTACTACTTCTTATGGTTGTATATTAAACTCGTGTCCAAGCAGGCTCATCTTCAAAGTATATCATGTAGTTTGTAATAACCTAACTTCACACCGAATCAGATACAGAACCTTGTACAAAGTTCAGGTCCGACCAAGTGTAGAGTACTGTTATCACATTTGAACTGGTGCTGCCAAATGTTATCTATCAACGAAAGTACTGGCCCTCAAGCCTCCAGCCGGAACACGATGAGTCGTTTGGCGACTGACTCGAGCAGGTGGGAGGGTCGCGACGTAGAGGCGTGCAAAGTGGCTAATTAATGACCCAGATCTGGTCGAAACCAATCTGCAAAGCATTGAGTCGATACTGATTGTGCGCACTGCAAATGATTGGAACAACTTGTCCGTGTCGGTGTTCTCACCTACATACGATGCCGGAGGCTTCGTGAGGAGAGTGAATTGGCTTTTATAAGTTAGTGCGTTCAACATCTTTAACCACATCACCCACTAACTTAAGTTATGTAAAATAAATCTGAAACGTTTTATGACACACTATTTATTACAATGATTTCTTCAAAGATATCTTTAAGTAACCCCTATACTAGAGTCGGTCTATATACAATGTTTTAAAAGTATTTTATTTATTTCATCTAAGCTAACCTTCCTTGACGCAATATGAGTTCTACAATACCTTCCACAACTCTATAGATATAGTTCAAACGTTAAAACGTTATTAATCATTTATGGTGTGTACCTGCGCAAACCTCCGTGATGATTGGATAAACGTAGTCAATTCGGCAGCACCTGTTCCGAGCAGCAGCGGCGCCAGCTGGCGGACCTGCAGCCGATGTCCGCCGACGAGTTCATGGAGCGGTTCAACGAACTACAACTCATCAAGGAGCCGCGGGACATCCGCTCCTCGCTGCGGGAGCTGCGCCGTGGACTTAACGAGGTCACACGCTGGACACACACTACCTCACTATTCTGATATTCTACTGTTTATATTTCATGCCGATTCTATGTATGTAAGATACATTGTAAGCTGCCACTATGCAAGATGGTGTTAACCATGACGCACCCGCCATTCAAAATCATACTGATTGATATGTTTTTGGGTCTGCATAACAGTGCTGGAAATGACTTTTAAAACTATTCAATTGAGGTAATGCGTGTGTCGCAGGTGACCGCACCGTACAGCAACAATGCAAGCAACAACAACAATAACAGCGCCAACAAGAACAACAATATCATAGAGGACAGCCTCAACAAAATGCTGCAACAAGCCGGCATTCCAGATATCATTCAGCTGTAAGTACACAGTGTAGCCATCTGAACAGTGAATGTTGTGGGAGTACTTTGACCTCGTATGCAATGAGTTGGACCTAAGGGAGTAAAATTCCAAAACAGAAATCTAGTTTAATTGAAAAATGGTCATGTTTATCTAGAAAGTGTATTATTTAAAAACTCTAAAATTAGACATTATGCATACAAATTTTAACTATAACTTTAAACCTCTTTAAAGGATCTGTTAAAAATTTTATGTTTCTAAACGATTGGAATTAGTCATTGTTAAAATATGTTAACAAAATAATCAAAAAGGGGTTAATATTGAACCAGGTCATAAATTAAATTTTCACTAAAGTCTAACTTTAACGTGTGAAAATATAATTATTATGTTGTATTATATAATTATTATTCTAGTTATATGTTGTACGTGCAGTGACGAGGCGCGCGCGCTGGATGCTTCAGAGCGGTCGCCGGAGGCCGACGTGTTGGTCCCGTGCGAGTTCTGCTACGAGCCGCTGCGGGCCACCGACATCCTCGACCACGAGGTGAGGACGGCCGGGGGTGGGGTGAGACAGGAGTATACACATATCCTGAGTTTAGTATCTGTTGGGGTTCCTTCCAGAGTGGATTTGCATAATTTTAGATTGTCGAGAATTGAAAAGTACTCCCATGCTGGAGATGGCGATGCTTTATTCGATTAGGCACAAGACAGACTCAAATGACATGAATTTACAATGTTGCCAGCAACAAAAGATGTGTATTTAAACATTTGTTAGATTGCCAACAGTATCGACGACTGATCAGCTATTGTCCACAGGCAGTAGATGGCGCACATTACACATAAAATGTCATATTTTTATTTAAAAGTTGTCACTTTTATTATCAAGTACGTTACGATAACTTTTTGATTTTAATTATTGAAATAAAAAGCCAACTTGACGCAGACAACTTGATCAAACGACGTAACAGTGACAAAAAATGATTGTGAATATTGTTGATATATCTTTAAGTATGCGCTGTACTGAGCCTTCATTCGCACGCGAGTGAATGAGATTTCTTTAATTCGTCCCATTTTATGTACGCGTCCGGTGGAACGCCGTAACTAGGGGATCGGCGACCGTTACGTTATTTCCGTGCGCCGTCCTGAGGGAGGTGACAACTGCGGTGGTAACTGCTGGGCCTTCGTCTGCTAAATGACACGCCATGGCACTAGCTGAAAAGCAGGCTCAGACTGAGGCATGTCTTTTCAGAAGACCAGCCCGGGTAGTGGGATACCGGAAAATCCTTCAGCCGGTTTGACAGAGTAAGGGAATATTCGAATCATGAGCTATCGTTACAAACTTATCTTTTTGTCAAAAGGAATATTTGAAAAATTAAAACGATTATCTCCATAATTGCCCTGTTATAAAAGATATGCTATTTTTTTCCCAAGAGCTAAATCATATTTAAATGAAAGCACATTCAGTTTAAAGGTAGTTTTAGACATCAATTATACATAAAAATATACAAGATAGATATACACATGCACGATCGAGCGCACGCACGCTAAGCTGCTCAGTAGCTACCAAAGAAATAATGAAGGTCAATTGACAGCGGAGAAAAAAGTAATAAATAAATAACATTCAGAATCACACCCTCACACTAGAATTCCTGTGTTGAATGTGTTGCGGGTATATGACGTACACAAGTTGATATCGCAAACACCCATGCACCGATAACAAACATTTAAATGGCACATAAATGTCTGCCCTTGCCAAATCGATCCTGGGGCCCCTAGCTCCAAAGGTCGCTGAGTTACAGGGTGGATAAAAGTATTGAACTGTTTTATCTTTGCCTATTTATATATAGTGTTTACTAAGTGTATGAATGTGGTGATTGGTAGCGGGAGTGTCGTCACGGGCTGATAGGAGCGCGAAGGCCGGCTGCGACCCCCAACTCCCCGGCCACTGGCACGTCACCACCGCGCCCCCAGTCGCCCTGGGACGACGAGAACGTCCCCATCATCCCGTGCGAGTTCTGCACCGAGACGCTGCCCTACTACCTCATTAACGAACACCAGGTACTTATATAGCATTTCAGCCCTAGATTTGTGAGCTACCAAAGCCGTTCATTACATATCTTCTATATAATTTGATTATTGACATTTCTTAGCAGTGTAGTCAAGTTACTAACAAATTTTATATATTAATGGAATAAAATTATTCATATTTACATATGTGTGCATTACAATAACAATAGGACCAATTATATTGCATGTAGTTCGATCAAACGAAGCAATTGTCCACCTGACAGTAAGTTGTTGCTGTCCATGGACATACATAACACCAAATGCATCGCCAGCGCTTTGTCTGTCTGAGGAAACCTGTAATCTGTTTACTGCTAGCTCTCCGACACTCACTAAAATAGCTGAAAACACTTCGCGGTTGATTCCAGATGGAGTGTTGTAACTAGTCGGGCCAGTCCAGGCCAGACCACCATCACCCTATCATGAAGATTCAACTGAGCGTTCCAGAGTCCAGCGATATCCAACTGGAAGAATATTTCGCTGCACATCGTACGTTGTTCAGCAGTTTGCACCACGTGCCGAGGGAGTTGGTTTAAACTCGAAAACGAATGCAGCCTTTTACATTAAAAAAAAAACGAATAGGAAATAATACGTATTATAATGTTCGAATGTTTCACAGGAGCTGTGCGGTCGCGAGTCGAATCTGCTGTACCCTGACTGAACTCCACCGAACTTCAGACATGAGCTGGCTGCGGGACAGCTGCAGCTCACTCGACGGTTTTCACGTCACCACACCGTTATATAATATCAACACACTGCACCCGGATAGTGTTGTTACAATGTGCTACTGGTGAGATGAACTAGAACTAATGTTAGAATTTGGTACGGCTACGATTTAAAAGTTTTAAAAAGTTTTTATTCTAAACAAATAACGATTTAGTTCCAATTTTTACCGCTATGTGGCGCTGATGCCGCATTCAATAGTCACAATAAAGCCGTTAATTGGTCAATGTATAGAGAAACTCTGACAGTTTTATTCATAAGCATAGAATAACAGTTGCAATTAATCGTAATTATGTAAATATATTATAAATTTAACGGGTCGATTGTAATGTATCGTCGTAACCCGGGCTGCGGCCAACGGTGCATTTGAAAAATAAAATTATACAACGTTGTTTGGATGGTGGACTCTTGTATGGTGATTTTGGTTGAGGTCAAGTGGGCAGTTTCAAGTCGTAGAAGATGCAAGGAAAGTGGGTTTGGAGTCATTCAATTGCTTCAATTTTTATATTTTAAAATTACGGCAGAGTTCTGTTCAAAAATATTAAAGTATAAAGTTATTTCCTTCGCGAATTTATCATTCTTGGGCGCCCTCTGTGTAATCACAAATGTTTTATAAATACAAGTAGTATGTATTTTCCTTGTATCATCTAATCTTGGCCTTTTAGATTCCCATGTAATGTTCCAGTTAAAAATTTAATTTTAAATAACTAGTATTTGGTGTTGCCAATATTCTTAAATAATCTGTTTAAATTGTAAACTTAGCATTTCTTATTGCTCATATCTTCCAGACACTATACTTGTCTTCCTTTTCCATTCTTTGTCTTATCTTTTTTCTTTAATGTTAATTTCTTTAGAGTTAATTTTACATTAATTACTAACTGCATTGCGAGGTATATAAGTTTGGATGTTTTTGAAATCGAATGAATGATTATGAAGTGTTCCAGTATGATTCTGTGTCAACACTGAAGGAGCCAAGATCGAGCAGCCAGCTTGTTGAACTAGAGATTAAAGGGCATCTGGTATATATAGAAAGTTAATAATGATAAAATATTAGTTGCAATTAAATTATGTATTTATACAATAAGCCTAATTGTTTCATCATTAGTTTAGCATATGGAAAGGTTTAAATCGTGCATACATACACCTGTAATTTAAAAATTTATGTATGTGTGTATAAAATTAATTATATTTTTTTGTCGGTGAAAGAAGTGTCGTCAGGAAACTTAACGACCTTATCTCTCTATAACATCCTTAACGGTGGCTGCGGTGCTGCATTCAATCAGCTTTATTACTGACAACCGGGAGAGGCGATGCTATAGAACTGTCACAAAATCCGGACGGATGTTATGTATTGAAAAACAACCGTAGTTACAGTAGTACAGTTATTATATTGTTATCTATTATATAATTATAACTTGAAGTTCATGACTGAGACACGACCTTTGAAAATAATCTTTTATCATTGTTATTAACATATATATAAATATATATGAAACTGTACGCGTTAGATGAATTACATTATATTGCTACAAATATTGTTAATTATATTTCCAATGTTGGATACGAAATTGCTAAAATGTCTTCCCGGGATGATTATTTATTAAAACAAAAGTTAGTGGTCGACTCTGCGATGAGATGGTCCGTACATTGTCTACGTGACACTACGATTGGCAACATATAAGTAAATGTTTCGTTGATGTTTCACAGGAGTTACCGTTTTTCAGTAAGTAACTCATGTATGCACCGATACGATGGCAGCCGCAACATCCAAGAGGGTGTGTACACCTCCCACAATAAGTATCTGACATTGATATCTGATGACTGACACCGCGGGAGCGCCGTACGCACGGTATCGATAGTAACTCCAAATGTATTAATTACATGAAAGTGTGATATATCAATATCGTCGTTTTATGTGCGAAGTTCACACGGTAGACGAATCGCTACGGTGACAAATGACGGTAAGATTTTTTTTAGGTTGTATTGTAATTATTCCCAACAAACTTTGTCCAGTCAGGTTGTACGAAGAATTGTTTTTCGTGGCTATGTTACATCGAACAAATGATCCATCTTGAAAACGCGACTCGCAAGAAAAAAATTCGTTCGATGTAACATTGTTGTACCGAAAATATCGTCCGCCGCTCCATTCAAACATTGCTGACTGAAAAGACGAGGAAAATTTATACACTAGCGACCCGCCACGACTTCGGTAGGGTCCAACAGTTATGATTATATGAGCCTGTGTTTATGCAGAATATTTTACCTTATAATGATAAATTTTTTTGAAATAGGCACATTGGTTCCAAAGATTATCTTCCGCACTCATTATCAAAAAAATCGCACTATTTTTATGATATCTCAGGTGTTTGTGAATCGCCTGGAAGTACTGCACTAACGTAGATCAATTTATTAGTTATTAATTTAGAGTTAATTTATTTAGTTCCATGTTAGTTGTATTTCTCTTTACACAAAACGTGAACTCGGAACGTCCTGGAGTTCGGATCTCATAACGTTGTATTTGTTAGCCACCGACAGGTCATGTTGGCTCCTCACGATGACAGAGTGACGTATGATCTGTACATTACATGTTTGGGTCAGCTTTAGTTTAAGTGCGATGTTCAGAGTTGTTTAAACGTTTTAGTTCGAGCTTGTGTTCGATTATCATATTTCTGTTTCTCGTTTAAATATGTTCGTTTCATTATTCACATAAGAAACTATTAGTGTAAGTATCTATTAATATTATTATATTATACATAATTGATGTATTGTTAGAAGATGTAAAGTTACGTACGGACGATGTATCCGAGCTTTGTCGTAGGTCTCGCGGGCAAAGTACGAGTATATGTTTAGAACTTATGTAATCCTTCCTGTTGTGGGTGGGTAGATATTATTGGAACGAACCCGAGCCCGCGGGTCAAATGGTTAACTCTGTCGATGGTCGGGTGAGTTGTTTGGACTGGTTCGAGGTACGTGCACCAGTTTGTCTACACCGATACGGTATGCATTTTGTTGACGATGATTAGATACATCCATCCATCCATCAGCCTTTGGAGGTCCACTGCTGGACATAGGCCTCCCCTAACTTGCGCCACTCTGACCGG
>DWPT01003136.1:0-14919 GCA_018251895.1 Agathymus mariae mariae | reverse complement strand
GCCTCAAGGGTGTCCCTTTTTCCCCGGGCGTGGGCGTGGGGGAACACGAGGCCGCCGGGGGGGAACTCCTGGGTTCGAAGGGCTACGGGGGGGGGGGGATTCCTTCACGGGTACGCACACGTCCACGCTTCCATATTCCCACCAGTTGCTTGCGGAGCTCGGGGTCGATAGGACGGAACCGGGGAGCGAACAGCTCCCGAATAGCAACCCTTCGCCTAGACCTTATTTGTTGCTGCGGGGCCGAAGCGTCAGCGGCGACTTTTAAGTTGCGCGGTTGAACCGCTTACTGGACGCCTTTTCCGACAGAAAAGGGATACCCGGTCGCATTTTCCTGAGTCGTCTGAGATGTCTATCTGAGAGGTCGACTTCAGGGCTCTGGACAAAACAGAAAAACAGCGATCGCCTCCATCTGCAGTATTTACAGGAGTCGGCTAAGATGGAAGCAATACGATTAATTAATTCAAATTTATCGTTCCTTTTATTATGGGTTACTGCTGGACTCAGATCTCTTCAAACAGGAGGAGTGATTAAAACTATTTATACTGATATTCACAACTTAATGAATCTTAATTCTGCTCTTATTACAAGCAGTAATTATAAGCTTAATTTTTTTAGCAACTTTAAGTATATGCGGTATTTAGGAATTATTTGCAGACTATGTAATTAAGTTCCTGAATATTGTTTCACAAATAAATATAATAATCAGGAAGAACAGCCATTGTAGTTATATGCTAGATTTGATTGATGCGTTACAGCCAATGTTGGGTTCCCGGTCAGAGGAGTTGGGTTCAAAGCTTTGGGTATTCAATATTATCTGCTCATTAAACATCAATAATCATTTGGTTCGGTTTGAACAAAATTATCCGTAATATTCTCAATGGTCTGTAAAGCTTGCCAAGCACTTTTCTAGCGTAAACTCAAGACTTTACCGCTTACAATGTGAGAGGAATAGGTGTCAGTGTATCAGGTATTGCGCAGTAATTGAAATTTCCGCGATTATTCCGCAGATATACGTAGCGTGAGATTAAACAGATTTTTTACGCCATCATTACATTTTATTTGGCAGTGAATTAGCATACGTGCCTAGTGTAGAGTACAACTATGTGTTTGTGATATTAAAAGTACTAATACAAAACAAATTACATTATCTTTAATCATAAATTAACTACATATTTAAGGCATTTCTAATTGAAAACGTCGGCATGTTGATCTTAATGTTTGCTGAAAGAAAACTATTTAAATATTTCCCATTATCAACTAAATTGCTTGGATAATCGACACCACAGGTGACGAATTTTATGAATAAAGACAAAAGAGAAGGGAAAGGTCACACAGCAGAGTTGAATGTTTGCGTCAGTACAGAGTTTTATATTTATTTTATGACTTTCTTTTATACGAGTCATCGCCGTATTTTGCTGGAACCACTAAACTATTCTAATATTAACCTTATCAATTGGCTTTGCAGTTAGCAATCTTGGATTTTTCTTATTGCTTCCTGGAGCTGGTATGTATGTTGGTATGTACTTTTATTAGTTATAAATGAATATATTATTATGAGGTAAGATAGTAACTACCCATCAATAAAGATTTCATTATAATATGTTTGCTTTCGGATTCTTGCAAACCGCAATAACACTAACTTAATAAGTTTAGAAAACTGTCCATGCTGAATTTTTTTTTTATGATTTTTTGTATCTTATGTACCTGGTACGCATGTGTAGATGTAATTACATATACAAACCATCCTAGTTGTGTTTCTTCAAGATACGTTATCCGTTCTTACTATCAAATTTAAAGTCTTTGTCGTTAAATAATACATCGTTAAAGTGATTTAAAATCTTTACTTGAGTTCGTACATTGAGTTTAATTCCGTTAGAACGGTGACCAAACATCAATTGTATCAGATCTGCAAGAATTTATCACGTATACCATTTCCAATGTTAAGTATTATCTATACTTGTAGTTTGTTGTGGATTAAAATCTCGTGATATATAGCAATACGGCTTTATTAATGGTTGTAGTAAATTTGATGCCGGAGCTAGGCTTCTTTAACGCATTTTTGTGGCTTGAGAGGCATCGCGGCGTGCCATTCATGTAGTCCGTGATCTAACTAAAGCGTTTGATTGGGTTGAGCACGAAATAATATTGCTTCAAGGCACTATAGCATCGAGTATACGGCTTGCAATTTGATTGCATCCTATGAAGTGAGAATTTAATATGTTAGCTTAAATAATGCCATCGGGATGATTAATTGTGATGGGTATACCAGATGGCTCAATTTTAGGCTCATCTTTTTTCTAGTTTCTTCGTATATAAATGTTTTGGCGTATTTCAATAACAATTATATGAACATTATAGTTAACGCTTATGTGAAATATTTAAAATGAATTAATATTTAAGACTTAAAAAATATTCACGATGTAAACAATGCTTTGTTTCATATATCACATTTGTTTGGTTAAATTATTTAATCATAAATATTACAAAGTAGTTGTGTAGAATTAGCGCTTCCAAATATGCAGAAAACACTTAAAATACATAAATTAAAATACGAAACGGTAACTATGGCACAATCCATATTTTTTTAGGGGTCACTTTAGATTGTAAACTTCAACGGAACACCCATATAAAAAATATATAAAAAAATCGGTATGTATAAACAGAAAACTGATACATACAAAACTTGAAACCCTATTATATTATTCTATTCTATATAACATATTCTCAACTATATTATTATATACTATACTATCCTCTTCATATCTCTCATATAACATACCTTTCCCTATTCTATTTTTTTTATTTTTTCAAGTACTCCGTCCTCACTTCGATTCAAAAAACCTATGATTTACATGTAGAAATAGCACCCGCCTTATTTTATTAATGATTTTTTCTAGTTCTGTGAATTAGAAACATATTGATTAGTTATAATAGCTGCACCCAATAACTCAAAGAATTTAATTACTGCCCTCTTAACAGAATGTCCATATTAACTTATATTTTAATATTCCGCGAGAAAATGTCCATTTCCCGCATTGAAAAATATACCCTAGATTATGATCAATTATATAAATTGGAAATATGCTAAGTATCATTGAAATCTGTTCAATGGTTTCAGTGTTTTACGTGATCGGACAGAGAAGAATATATATATTGATCTTTATATCGATAATAAAGTAAACTTATATGACAATTTAAAAACATATATTTTATGTACAGATTTAGGTGCGTTACAATTTTTTATTTGTATAACTATAAATATACCTACGATTAGATATAAAATGTATTATACAGGACGTAACTTGGCCCGGATCCGGAGATGGTAACTTATAAAACTTGAGGACACACATGACACACATCGAAATACTTCAACATCTAGTTGCGTGACAGAAGGGTTGAGACTTCGCCTCGTGATTATGGAGATCTGGACCGTACTTTGTGCAAGTAGATAATTATCGACATAACCATTTGCTGCGTATCTGAGTCTTATAAAGCTTAGTACTTTGTGATACATCCATAAACCCCAGGAATAACAACAGCGTTTTTGTTCTTGTCCTTTATTTTTACAACTACACGCTTATACCTGCGATACGAGTCGTAAATAGTGTTGCTTAGTGAAGCTGTAACCATCCTGAAGTCCCAGCGATTGAATATTTTATGCTAAAGTTCAGAATACGCAATTCAGGTGTAGTACCTGTTCGAAACGTTTATGGTCCGCCGGCCTAATTTATAAGTCTGACAATTTTCACGGCGACCAAACATGGATAATATTTACTTACGTTTGTGGATACTTGAAAAGTAATGTATGATCTATTTCATGGTTCATTAGGTATTGGCTGTATTGGGTCGGCCTAAAATACTCCCCTCGATCCCAGGCTGGCAGAACAGGTGTCGTGGGAGGTAACAGAAGCCAGCCTGCTTGGTGGTAGGGCTTCGCGTAAGGATTATTGTCAGTATTACTATTGAGTCATTAATATTATTATCTGTATTATTATCTTTCCGTGAAGCCTGCCTGGCTAGCTACCATCATCATGCTTAAGTCACCCGCCAAACGACTCGTTGTGTTTCGGCTGATGGCTTGAGGCTTACTTTCTTCTCATTTCCTGGCCGACAACGCATCAGTGATACCTTTGGACTTGCTGATGTCCATGTGCTTCCATCCAAAAAAAAGGCTTTTCATTCATATCATTGATAGCCCAGCCCACTTTTATTAATACATGAGCCTTTTGATAGTAAATGATCATTGCCGTCTATAAAAAAAGGTTATGCTGCGTAGTTGGTGAAGTGGGATGCAGGGTTTTTGTTTTTGACTATTCTACGACACTTAACGAAAAATGTTAAAATATTTCACGGTTGTTTGTAACAAGTGGATGATAGGAGAAAAATTTAACACTATAAACGGTATCTAATAGTAAAAGAAAGTATTTAACCGCAAACAGAATGATTCACGACCTGCTCCCTACACTCCCTTCCCTCACAAAGTATCCATTAAGTTTATCTGTAATAGACAATCAGTGTTTGCTGTAAACTATGGGCAACCTGTTCTATATTTCGACAAGTTGAGCCAAGTACAGGGTTAGGAGAAAAAGATTTATAAAAGCATTTAGTTTAATATCTTTTCAATTATATCGTAAGGTTAAATTATAAGTAAATCTCTAGATATGTTCCTTACATGTTCCGTTATAAGAACTGTCTGTGATGTCTGTGATCTATGAAATCAATTAAACAGTTTTAATACAAAATCCTGTTATCCTACAATTACTTTTGATATTTTTTCGTCTCAAAGTACTTTAGGATCAACGTTTGATGATGATGGACCCATCATAATTTACATATGGTTCAGCATTGCTCATCTAGATTTTATAAGTAAGCTGAAACTCGTGTGGAACACGACTCGTATCTAATTCATATTTTATGAATCAAGGAGTTATCCCTTAATAGGCACTTAAGTTCGTTTCAATGTAATCCGTCCATAAATAAACAAAGTTATAAAAAATAAACAAAAACAATGCAGGTGCTATTTCTAAGAATAAGGCATAGTTTTTCTAAACCAAAGCACGGGCAGCTTGCTAGTTCAAACATTTATATCTACTCCACTTTTAACGGATAGATAAAAGAAAAATTCGAAGCGCCAGTAACATTTAAAAGTAAACACATAATCTCGGGATCCCTCATTCCTTTTTCCCTTTATTACTTCATTTTACGCTCGACGAGCCCCTATAATGACCTCGCCTTCGCCCAAACTTCGAATTTTTGCTATCGAGTACCCAAGCGATGCTAATGCTTAGGATTTTTAGATGTAATTTGCTGAGAATATTTAAAATATAAGATTAATATTTTACGTACATATAGATATGCTTTGTCACCTTTAAAAAGTTGATTGTTTACTAATGACGTTCAGGTTACAGAGGGCTCTATCTTTCCTTGAGTGAAAACCAACTTCCCCTGTTAACGATGTACCCTGCTGAACAACGGACGCGACAGTAACGAGCGGTCCATCCGTTATAAGCCACTGAGCTCTATGTTTTCATTTATGGCGCCCCACGCTTTTATTATCAGTGAAATGAATGGTTGGAAAATGTAGTAAGAAATGAAAATGATTAAAAGTTTTGTGCGCAAGTATTAGTGGTTAATATTGTTATAGTTAAATACACTTTTCGGAAAAGTGTTAATTGTAGATAAAATATTTCATCGATCAACGGTAAAATAATATGTTATTCAAGTTTAGTGTTTTATTTTTTTGTATCAAATTGAAAGAGAAATTATTTTTTCCTTTCAGTCCAATTTTTATAAATAAAAAAGCGTGTTTTTTTTTTTCTTTCGTCATCATCATAATCATATCAACCGGACAACGCCCACTGCCATAGGCTTGGGGGAGTATCTCGACAACGATCGGTCGTGCACTGCCCTGAGCCAGTGGCTACCCGGGACCTTCACTAGATCGTCGGTCCATCTCATTGTGGGTAGACCCATTGAGCGTCGTCCGATGCGTGGTTGTCATTCGAGAACCTTTCCACCGCAACGGCCATCGGTTCTCTTAACTATGTGTCCCGCCCACTGCCACTTCAGCTGGGCAATCCTTCGAGCTACAATGTTTCAATGCTCGACTACAATTCCATCTTATGATTAGTGGCAATGGCGCAGTAAAGTGCCCTAGCTTAATAAAAAAAGTAAATAGATCACTCTTGATTTTAACCTATCCACATCGTTATCGCATGGGAATAGAGACGCGGCCAAACTATTACAATCATTCGCGTAACATAACGGCGCAACAAAACGCGTCGCGTATACCGGAAGGATGATTAAGACGAAAGGATGGATAGTCGCCGTGCGTCGTGTATTGCGCACACACTCCAAAATATATCCTGAAGAACTCTAAGAAATTTGTAAATAATGTTCTCGGACAAGTAGACCCTTGTATAGGGTTATTTAACTTTCTGTTTAACTCGGAAACCGTAATAAATGACACAAACTTTTATTTTTCAATAATTATCTTGCTGTTCCTATCGACGTTTGTATTATCGAAGGATCGGTTTCCATTATTATCGCTCAGGGCTAATTATTTAAGTCGAGCATATTCACATAAAAGCGTAGTAAATTGAATCAAAATATTAGAAAAGTTAAATCAAAAATTTACAGCGGAAAACCGATGAACTCAGAGCGCCCAGGACCAGTTGGAGTTGTGCCAATAAAAGGAGGCCTTTGCTCCTCAGTCGACTATGAAAGGCTGATAGATACGAGTAGATAGAAATGAAAACTTGTAAGTACTCCGATGTCTGCGAACTCCGATTTTGGTAATAGTTAAATTGGCCGTAGTGGAGAAGCCTAAAATCCCATGCTGTCAGAAAAGGGTAAGAGACGACAAATGATTGCCTGCTTGGAGATAGGGCTTCGGATAAAGATTATATTACCAATATTACTCAGTCATTAATATTATTACTGGTATTATTATCTTTTCGTTAAGCCTGCCCGGCTAACTTTTTTTTGTGTAGAACGCGGGCAAACAGGAGTACGATCCTGTAGGTAAGTGGTCACCGTCACCTGTGGACACGTGAACCATCCAAGGAGCTGCAAATGTGTTGGCGGCCTTGAAGAATTCAATAGCCACTCTTTATTTTTACATAGAATAAGTTAATACTTGACAACAATCCCACCTGATGGAAAGTGGTGATGAAGACTGGTGGTGGCTCCATATCATAACGCTAAGGGAATGCTTCTGGTGGAAGGTTATTCCAAAGCTCGCAGGTTCGTGGTAGAAAGAAGCGAGAGAAATGAGCGGTAGATGACTACCACGAGTCGAGGTAATGCGGGTTGAACCGCAAGCTTTTGCGAGGTACCAGGTTGAAAAGTTCTTCGGAACATTCACCATAGTAGAAACGGTAAAGGACGCATAGGGGGTCTACGTCTCTCTGGATACGTAAGTCCTCTAGGTCGTCTGTAAGATTGAAATCGTCGACAATTCGAACAGCACATCGCTATATGGATTCAAGAGGGCTTAGTCGGTTACTTGGTGCACCGGCCCAAAGATGTGAGCAGTACTAAACATGTAGTTGAACTTGAGCCTTGTGGAGCAGCAGGTTCTACTTCAGCGTGAAGTACTGCTTTACTATATTCAGTACACCCAGTTTTCTGGAGGCGAATTTAGCCTTCTTCTCCAGGTGACTCCGATACTGCACTTCGTTCGAAATGTCGACCCCCAGATCCGAATACTTTTACTAATGGTGAGAGGAGTGTTTTGAAGTTTTGGTGATAAGAAAAATGGGGATATTTTTGCAGATACCACATAGACGAGTGTCTTCGAGGGGTTGAATAAGACTAGATTTCGTCGACCCCAGTCCGAGACCCACTTCAGGAAGAACTCGATTTTGGACACAAGTCTGGTCTATTCTCCTCAAGGAGGAACCGAGAGGAATTTACGCGGAGTACTGTCAACTACTGCAGTGTATGATGGGGATTTGTTCCAGCACATCATTAAAATGCAGATTGAACAGCGTGGGAGAAAGCAACGAACCTTGGGGAACGCCAGCATTAATAAATTTAGTGTCCGAGTGTTGACCGTCAATAACCACCGAGGT
This sequence comes from Agathymus mariae mariae, assembly GCA_018251895.1. Lineage (NCBI taxonomy): Eukaryota > Metazoa > Arthropoda > Insecta > Lepidoptera > Hesperiidae > Agathymus > Agathymus mariae. The sequence continues at coordinate 6,844 of DWPT01003136.1, read as the reverse complement.
AGAACGTTCGGGCAAAAAACTGGCTGTCCACCTGCACAACGATTAGCAAATAAGCGCTCACCAATGTTAGCGATACGCTCGCACCTTTCTCTGGTTATTATTTTCTTGGTTGACCTGGGGACATTGTTGAATATCCTCCTGTGCTGAGATGTATTTTGATCTTCAGTGGCATGCGCCGAAGCTTACTCCCGGAAGGCGGCTTGCTTTTAGCGAGTAGCTTCAGCGCATCGCCAGGGTTGACTGCGTCCACCGATGGGAATAACAGAGCTGGGAACGAATATGGGAGCTGGGAACGTTCCATACCCTGTTGAACCACGTTAGACACAGATTCACAGAAAGACGCCGTGTTTCAGTGGGCCGAGAAAATTCCGACTGTAGCAGCAGTGTGGTGGACTGAACTAGGCAGTGATTCGAGAAACCTAATGGGACCTTGAGCACCACTTGGTGTCTGGCAGGATGGGTAGTTAACAGAAGGTCCAACAAAGAGGCGGTATGGTTCTCTACATCTGGTACCCTGGTAAAGGTCGAAATAATTTGTAAGAAATCATAAGCCAAGGCAAATTCATCAGCAAATCTGCCGGCGATATCAGTGACTCGTGACCCTAACCAGTCTGTGTGATGGGCGTTAAAGTCACCTAAAATCACTATCTCCGCCAGCGGATATTGTGCGAGCACTTAGTTGGTCGCGTCTTAGATGTGCTCAAATAATCAAGCAGTTTCTGCATCTCCGCTATGGGACCTATATGTACGCATATACACCGGAGTGATTTGTACAGTCCACGCGCACCCATACAATGGAAAGGTATACGGGGCACTGCACATAGGAGGTGTCAGCGGGGTCGGCTATTTGTGTCTCCGTCAGGAACAACAAGGCCGGATTTGCCGTCTCAAGGTGGTGGTGGACAGCTTTGATATTAAAATGGAAACCCCTAATGTTACACATGTCCATGTTGCCCGGGTTCGCATCCCCAACGGACCGGTGGACGACGCGGCTAACCGTTTCACCGGCTCTCCCTGGCGAACGAGCCAACTCTCCACGCCTCAAGGGATAACGACACCGATAGGCGGGCAAAACCTAAATAGCACGATAAAATCTCTCCAAAAGATAAGAAAGGGGGAAACTGGCAACTCCAGATGGTAGGCGAAAGAAGACATAATAGTCATTTCACGACTGATTTACGCTGAAGAGTGGTAGCGAGCCAGTCAGGCCGGGATACCTTACACCGCATGTGGAGGGATACACGTAGGATTAAACTAGATATCAGGGACCTTAGAGACCTTCCAAAAAGAGACCAGACGACAGGGCTTCATCCGTTAACCAGCAGGGTTAACCGTTTGTAGGTGAATCTGACTTGGGCTCTAAGATGGGATTAACCCCCTTACACCCTAACTTGTACCCTTTTTTAAAATAGTTATAGATTTTCTGAAAAAAAAAAAATCATTTCCCATTCTGTCCTATTACATCACCACCATATAATGGACGATGATCGTGTAAAATATGATATTAACATCAATAAAACTTTTGAGAACTTTAAAAGAGAACTTTAAAAAGATGGTGCTGTTAACTTCTAAATACAATTAAGTATAGGCCTATTATGGAGGTCATCTTACGCTTTTTTTCTGGAATAGTTGATTGTGTCAGGTGTTACTTTGCGGAAGTTAATTGTTATTAAATTAGTATTAATTTACTTTGCAACAATCCACAAGAACGATGTATAATGGTATATATGTACTTGTACTATACTGTAGTATACATGCACAGAAGTATACTATTAACTCCCTCCCACAAAGGAAAATATGCTTCACATCTCAAATCAGTGTGACAATCAAATTAATATGACTTGAAAATTAAATCTGGACCCTTTGTCTTGGCAGTTAGAATATTTAGCAACTTCTGCATCGATTGTTTGATATCAATATATAGAAACCCAGTTAACGAAAGTAATGGAGTAAGTAGATTGTTACTGTCTACCCGCATCACGCAGCGCGACATGGCGAAAATGTTTTTAGTATTATATTGTGCTTGAATTAATTTAACCCCGTCTTTAGTGGTCAGTCATGGATCTCGGATAATGACAGCGAAATATTTATTGTAATTTATGTTATAAGGTTTTTCCGAAAGTTAAGTTAGGACTGCAGAAAATCCGTATCATGAGTACGTACACGGAAAAACGTCAAAAATTCAAAAGGAGAATATTTTCCTAATTACAGTTACAAATAACTTTTACTACATAATAATAAACTATTGTAAACTATAGATTGGTCGTGGCTGACTTGCGCTAAGCTTGTTATTTGTTTACCGGACTAAAACTAAAACTTAGTTAAATTAATTTAACAAATGTATTCAAACTTCATGTATTCATGTATGTGCTAAGGGGTACGCGCTAAACAATTTATGAAACGTACGTCACCCTGACCAAGCAGTTCGCAATGAAACAGAATAAAACAGAACACTCCTCTCCTTAAATGTTATTTTAAAAGCTTCACATGTTTCTCTATAAAGGGATCCCAGTGGACACAATGAAGAACTAAGCGCCCGATAAAGAGGCGTGTAACGACCAGTGCGTAATAAAATGTAACCGCACAGAGGGCAGCACTTTGTAATACTCGTATATTCTAAGCTTTCCCTTTCTCACGTAAGAATGTTGTGAAAGCACAAGTTTATATTATGTCTTTTATATTTCTAACATATCTATGCATATACATTAATGTTACAAATAGTTTTTAATGGTTAATAATTAGAGGATAATCTGTATGATACACTAAACTGATATAAAAAAATCAATTTCTAATTTAAATAATTAATTAATAAATAACTTAAAATGAGAGCTCCTTCAATAACACATGCTACAATAAAAAAAAACTTAGAAATTTAATTGTGTTTTTGTCACACAAAGTGAGATATCTATACTACTATGTAAATCTGCGGTGTCTGTCTGTACATTAAATTTTTTGTCAAATTTGTCAAAGTGAGAACACATGATTGCGCAGATGATAAGCTATATATTATATCAATAAACCTGATGACATTAAAGGCAAAAATCATAAAATTTTAAATAATAACGTGAATATATTAAATTGTTCAATGCGAGAACGGATTACAAGTAATATACATAACATATGGGCATATAGAAAAGTAGAATTGCCTGTATAATTCGAATCAAGGATTCCACTTCCTTTATTCCATATTGAAAGATAAATTTAATTTATAAAACTCCGGAAATATTACAATGGATTAAACACAGAATTTATAAAATATTTGTGAATAGGTATTAAGGCTTTTGTAAGGATTTACCAAGGATTATGGTTCTGAAAGCGTAACGAGATCGGGTTATTACTGAGCTGAGCTCTATCGATCTAGTGGAAATTTAGTTAATATTGAAACGCTCATAATTTTAATTGTATATTTGTTTGTATCTACTTAAATATACAAAATGGGCTTGTATAATATGTTAAAGTAGCAAGGTATAAAAAAATGGTGTTAAGTCCATAAGCGTTGATTGTCTCGATCTATTTCTCCACTTCAGTAGGCCCTAGGCGTTGGCCAAATCCGAATGGATAGTATTCATGCAACTACGAAATAATCATTGAAAACTCTGAATATGACAGTTTTTTTTAAATATTACTTTCCAGCAAAGCAAATGATAATTAAACACTATTACCCACTTTGAAGTTAGTGGTGCATGCAGAACTGCATTCGAATCGTTTGCACCCATGTGCAATACACCGTTTATGCTGTCAGGCTAAGCAGTGGTGTAAGGTCCTATAACAAGCCTCAGAGAACGTGTAAATTAAGTATTAAAATTGCTCTAAAATATTTGAAAGCTAAACTTGGCATACCCATTATTTGATCCACGATTCACATGCCAATATATAATCAATGCTAATCGACACGAGCTTTTTTGCGTACGCTAAAGCCGATCAATTTATCTAAAGCAAAAGAAATTCATAAAACGTGTTGTGTTTAACCAAGTTGCGAAAAGTTACTGCACAAAGTGTTAAGCTACAAATTATGTTCAGTGCTTATAATTTATATTGTGCTTAATTAAACAATATACCGCGTTGAAATAATATGTTTAAAAATCTCGTTACATGAAAGCTCTGCTCAATAATAATAAATAAATTATTTACACACTCACACCACCGCACTAGGATACCCTGTGTTGCGGGTGGCGTGGACATACACAAATATGACATTACAAACACCCGTGACCCGAGAATACACATTTATCTGTCACATAATTATCTGCATCGGCTGGGAATCGGACCCGGGACCCCCTCGCTCAGCAGGCAGGGCACTACCAACTGGGCTACGAGGTCGTCTGATATTAATATGTCATGTTAACTTAATGGAATTATGTTTATATTTTAAGAACGTGTTTTAACCTTTTAAGTAGACATTATTAGGGTACAAAGAGTTCCAAGAGTTTCATACTTGGGCGCAAGTTAACTTTCAGTGCAACGGACTTCCATGGGTGGCGGTAATTACTTATTGTCAGGTGGTTTATCCTCTTGGTAGCTATAAATATGTTTTACAGTTTAAAAAAATTTGCACAGAAACAGACAGAATAAAGAGATGAACCAGCAGACGAACAACATACAACGGTCCAATTGATTGATTTTTATCAGTTCAGGTAATCTATCTATACATATAATAACATTTTAACTGATCGGTTTCTGCACATGAAGGATATATGAGAAAAACTGCTATTAGGGGTTTTTATTAACGAAATAGAAAGCAAAACAATACTTGTGAGAATTTTTGTCTATTTGTCTGTTTGTCTATGTGTTTGTGCGCGCTAATCTCAGAAACGGCTTAACCGATTTTGTATCGGTTTTCACTCATGTATTGTAGTAAACAGCACTTAATATTTAAATTCGGTTTTATTTTAATCCGTTGATAAACTTTATCTTTGTATGTTTTACACTAACTTTAATTGTGCGGTGTGGTATAAACTATAAAAATAAATTACTAGCAATTATAATTATGACAATTGTAAGTTTTTTAATGTTAAGAAGTAGTTCTTGGTATTTAAATAGCTATGCGTAACTTTGAACACCAAAAAATTATTACGGGACCACGTAAGTCCAATACAGGCTTTTTCTGATTTTTTACCTTGCCTCATCGTCAGCATCTCAATGTAAAGCCTAGACTGGATTTTCCGTTTCAATGAGATCAAAGTCATGACCCATTCTGTTTAACCAGCTGTTTTATAAGAAAGGTAAATTATGGAAAATCTAAATTTTTGTTAGGCTGAGCCTGTAAAACACTGTGCTAGGACATTTACAGTTTCCCCACATACATAGAAAAGTTTATGAATGTTAGGAAATTCGACCAACTTTCACTTTAACACAGAGCCTATCATTGATTTTGATTGAGTAGCTGGCTTAGCCAGGTTATACCATGATAGTACGCGTCACAGTTTGCTAAGCTCATCTAGGACATCAAACATCACCACCACCGCGTCGATTACAAAGAGGATAACGGTTAATAAAATGGGTCACAGTAGACAAGGTTTAAAATCAGTGTGAAAGCCAAATTTTTTGATTCAATATTTCTGGATCTAATTTAATACCGCTTAAACTCTTGCAAAATAAGTATAATTGTTTTTCTTCCTGTCCTCTTACTAAAATCACCGGTCAACTGGTTTTCTAGCAGTGCAAAGGGAACGTTAGAAATATCCCGCGGATTTTTTACAAAGTTTATATCTATCTTCATGAATATGCGCAGAAGGTACGTGACGCCATGTGTACGGTCGTCCTTAAACTGGGAAGTAGTGTCCAATGATTTACAAAGAAAGCACTTACCTAACACCTCAGCTTCAGCTCGAGAGAGTTGGCTTGGATAATAGAAGCTGATTACACAAAAAAAAAATTGCTCTAAGTTTCGTTCCACTGGTTCCTGTAAAATGCTGTAGTTACAATACAAAAACAAATACCCTACTAAGAAAGTATTCTTCAGCATTGAGTAACAGAAACTAAACGGTGCAACTGAAACGTGTTTCTTAAAAGAAATAAGGAAAAGTTCAAAATGTTGTTTTACATTAGCAACGATTCTAAACACCGCCCAACTAACGTAATAGCTTTGCGAGATACACGGTCGTTATGGATGAGAAGTAATATTGTCGAAGGATATCACAATGAGAACAAAAGTAGTTTTGTATAGAATATTTATATTTGATTAATTAAACATGAGTTGAACACTACGCTTGCCATGATGAATGCGAGGATATGTAATTTTTTATATATTTTAATCCGTTATTCATAAATGATTAAAAAAATAGAATCCAACCGACAAATATGGTAAAAACAATTTTTTATCCATCTCTTTCGTTTCTCGTAGCTCGTATTTGTAAATCATTAAATCGTTATTACCATCCATATTGCCCCACTGCTGGGTTCGGGTTTAGGCCATAGTCCGTTGCGCTGGTCAAGCGCTCGTTGGCATACTTCACACACCTTTCAGAACATTATGGAGAACTCTCAGGTGTGCAGGTGTCCTCACGATGTATTCCTTCGCCGAAGTAAATGATAATTAATACCCACATAATTTGAAAAGGTGCGTGCAGGATTCAAATTCGCGTCTCCCATGCGAGAGACTTACGTTTGAATCACTAGACTATCACTGCTATATTGTTAAAAAATACTTTTTAATTCGTTTCTAATATCACTTCATAGCTGTTGTCTAATATCAAGTTTCTTCTCAACTAGGAGAGTAACCTAAAAAGCCACGCTCGGTAAATGTCGTTATTATCAATTAAGAAGTTTAGTGCCTACTAAAACTGTTTTAGCGCTTATAATCTTTTATAGTGCCTACTAAAACTGTTTTAGCGCTTATAATCTT
>DWPT01003135.1:0-14923 GCA_018251895.1 Agathymus mariae mariae | reverse complement strand
GTACGAAAAAAAATATAGTTTTTTATGTTTACAATTAACCTCCACTCAAATTGCACAATAATATATAGTACTATTCAACTGTATATATGTATGATTGGCGTTTGAATATACTTTGTATAAGAATCAGAATAATTATAATAAAGTAAGTGAGCGTTGTATTTAAGCGGTCAAATAATTAAATAAGTTTGAAAGACGTATTCGTTAGTTACTAATAGTTACTTAAACAGGCATTACTGTTAACTCCTCAACTTATTACGGTAAATGTAAGAAACATTAGGGAAATTTTCTAACATTAGATTAGCTAACATAAATATATTTTTGTTTGTGTTACTTAGTATTAAGTTAAATACGGGCGTTGTTGGTATCAGACGGAGCTCACGACTCGACTTCAAACTACCTTCGTGTTGCAACTAGTTTTATCACTTAAATTATATAACCGCTACTGCATGAAATTAATGTCACCTTTAAAATTAAAATAAAATTGCGTAGTTAACGAATCGTAAGGATATCTATCCAACCAGAAAATCTCTGGTGTCTGCGATCGGTAAACTCTGCACTAATCTACAACCAACTGTATTGGTGAAGTGTGGTATGATAGTATATACCCCCCTCCCCCCTCCTATTTAAAAATTAACCTTAAAATGGTACAGCTGTAGCGGAAATAACAGATGGAATCATCACTTTTTAACTTACAGACACCGTGACGGTGATTCCCAAGAATATCCATGAACAGCGGTGATAGCTTATCAGCAATGTTGAAATAAATACCTAATACATTTTTTTTTTATTTCCTTCTTCACAAAGATCATAAAAATATTTACATCTTAATAAGTTTAAGGAGTAACTCTATGGAAAGCTGGAATCCATATTAGGACAATTTGTATGATATATGACTAAGCCGCGCTTTCACTGCAGACAAATGAAACTAATATAATTTCGCTAAGTGTATAATAAAAGTAGTGAGAATATAAGTTACATATTTTATATATACGGGGCAATTTATGTGTGTTATGTGTATAGGCGGGTGTGAGTTAAACTCGTTTGTCGCCTATTAATACCAAAAAACATTTATGGGACAATTCAACAGACATTAAAAGAAACATCCAAGCGAATCTGTAATTACATGATTGGGGCTGGTAATTCTTTTTTTTTGCACCAGATCAAAAAATGTTTAGATAAAAACTTGTTAAGTGGGAAAAATAAAAGATTATAATCGACCGGATAACCCAGACGAGCAGTCTTTAAAATACCTATAATTTGATCGGGTCCGTAATTATACTCTTTTTTGTGAGAACATAATTATTTTTATTATATAATATTACATGTATATTGCAAATATTTGATTGTAAAACGTATTATCAAAGCCACATCCATTTTGTAATACAAGCTTTTGTTGTTTCGCGACTAACGATAAGGCACAGGCAAAAATATATTTTAGACAGATAGAATCACACACTTTATAAATCCGACAGGTTCCATAAAAAATCCGGTATAGCACGAATCGGACTCGCTTAGGATAGTGTCAAAAAAACAATATACGCCCTGTCTCTTTGTAGGTAAACACATACCAAAGTACAAAGTTTTTACAACGCATTATTTTTCTACACCTGGGCTAGATAGGGTCTTCAGGGTCTACTTATAGTACGCCACGGTGGCCAAGCGCCGATTTGCAGACTCCATATACCCTTAAGAATAAAACGTAGAGCAGTCAGCCGCTCTCATCAACTAACTCTATGCAGGTAGTTTTCCGCACTATGTTTTCCTTCACCAAAATAAGGAGTTTGCGTTTGCACTATGATTTGAAAAATTTAAGGCGTGTACGGGATTCATACTTAAGCCTCTCATGCGGCAAACCGCTGTTTAAATCACGACGCCATCACCGCTTATTTTTGTATGAAACGGAAAATATTTTTCTATATCTTTGTGGAACGGAACTTTTCTCCAAGTGATCAGCTATTATATTCATCATTCATTTGCAATACAAATTTATATACAATCAAATATGTTGGTGCTAATAACCGGTATTACTTCCGCATTACTAACCCGCCCTCACTTCGTTTCGGAAAACTTGATCATAACATCCACAAATTGTTGTCGCACCGGAAACAACTGCTACTTGTTTCATCAGGTGCTTAGTGAAATTTTGATATTCAACATGCATTTGTACTTTTCCCTTAAATTTTTTTTGGGTAGAAAATGCATCAAAATCCGTGTAATAGTTTCTGAGATTATCGCATTCATACGGAAACATCATATTACTATGCAGTGATATGGCATAATTTTAAATAAACATTATTGTATTTTACCAGTGTATAAAAGCGGATTCTTTACACCTAAATAATAATTCTAACAATTAACCGTAAATGGTTCTTACAAGGAAATACATAAATCTTAATTATATACTGGAATGTATACGGACTGGTATTCCGACAAATGCCGACAAGGAAGAATGCAAAAGAGATCCTGTAACCCCCAATAAAGGAACGCTAGATTTTAGTATATATTTTGTGAGATCCACATCTACGCCTAACGAAGTAAGAGATGGAAGGCGTGATCCACTTCCCAGCGAAAATAAATTATCTAAGAAAAATTTATAGTTAACTTATGTCGTTCGGAGGCCTTCGACGTGACTCAACGATCACTACACGATTAATACATTTTTTATCAAATATGAGTCAAAGCTTGATTACAATCACACCTGATGGTAGCTGGCGATGTGAATTTTTTGTCAGTATTTATACCTAGGTAATTATTATCAATGCAGATCTTATTTTAACAAGTTCCTGTTTAATCGCAACAAATTTCTTAATCTGTTCTAGTGTTCCATGCATTGTTTTAAAATAATTTGTTTCTTTAAAAACACAACTCGAAAACATACAGCTCAGGCAGAATTTAGGATTTACCTCCGACCGGACTCTAAAGAATAAAAACCAAGATTAACGTAAAATAAATCAATTTGCAAATAAATGTAATTAACAGTTCGTATTACTGATGAAGAATAATGCTCTATTATATAGTACGAACATCTGATACGTAGAACTATTTTAATAATAATTTATAGATATTTAAATCAAATAATTAAATTTTGAAAGACAAATAAGTTGTTAAGTAGTAAGTAAAGTTATTGTTTAAGATGTTATCAATTATCAAGTAATTAATTTATATTGCAGCTATCAAAGCACGCTCAAACGTGACAATTTGATTATTTTTATTTTGTAACTATGATTGCCCTAGAACTTTGACCCTAATGTCTCATTTGAATGTGCTCTGTGTGTTCTTTTAACGTCAATACAGCTGCCTCGTTTCCGTTCCGAGCACGGCAAACGCTAAAATTTCTAAACACAGGAAGGGTTTATACGAAAGCACCACAGATAACGAATAAAAAAAACCTTTAGAATATCTATTCGAATATCGTTTGACCTTTCCGAACAACGTGGGTGATGTTTTATGGACTCTATGATAAAACTTGTACTGCCATTACCATTTACTGATAAACCATTGAGATTTCCAAATAGTTTAAGTAACTTTCACGTAAGTAACGCACCGAATACCGACGAACTTATCGGTAAATACTTCAATTCTCGCATTTCGTTTGAAACTTAAGAAACTGAGCCAATTATAGTCAATTTGTAACACTAATCAAAATCAATTTACATGTTATTTTCACATGAAACTGAGGGCTTGTGATATGTGATTGTGATTAATTTAAATGGCAGAGTTTGCTGCATAGAAGGAAAAATTGCATTATTGTCCTTCGGCAATATGATCTGCTTTGAGCCTTAAAGGTAAAAAGGGCCGTTACTTTAAATTACATTTCATGTTTCGTAATCGTATGCAATAAAGAATACCGACTTTCATAAACACATATGATAACTAGCGATTTATCTCAAAAATGTGTTTAATTTCATCCGGTAAAGATTCATTTATTCAAGAGACCATTTGAAGTTCTTTGCCTCGGCGTAAGTTACGGTGAATATATTATAAATCTAATGCGCATTAGTATTGCGTATATAGAAAATATGTAAAATAATAATATAAACCTCAATATAAATAGGTAAATAAATTATTATTAATTATTTCGTTGATAAAAGAAAACTGAATGGTTTTATATTTAACTTTGAATAAAATAAAGTTTAGATTTCTTAAAACACTATGCTTGTATAAAAATATATTCTCCTATAGATAGTATATAGTCACAACATAAATATACATAAATATTAGTTCATGACACGCACATACGTACAATAATGTTAGATTTTGTATATAACTTTGCTTATATTTTAATTCCACATAACGAGGACATACTCGTAATTAAGCCAATAATGAATTCCTTTCTTTTCTCTTATAATATCGACTACAAATAACTTAAACTGCTAACCTGTTCTAATGCCAGTCAAATCATATATATATATACGGAGCTACTTTTTCTTTTAAACATAAAAACATAATAAAAAGCTGTCTAAACATCAAAAATTTCTCATTCTACTAATTCATTCAAATATTTCTTAATTTTACTGAGACAAACCAAAAAAACCCACTTAGCTCAAATTCCTTGCTTACTTCGTATAATGGGATAAACATAATGACTAACTTATTTTTCCGTTGAACACTGACAAGAATTCGTAACAAACAATATTGTAATCACAATATGGATGAATTATAACAACAAAGTCGTTTTCAATATACGTTTATTGAACAACACAAGCGAGCAAGTCAGAAGATGCATCTGATGGTGATCGAGGCATCCGTAGATGGTCCACGCCACTTGCAGCGGTGTCAACGCGCCTCAAACGCACTGCTATATAAACAGCGTGATTATCAATCCACCACCAATCCTTTGCCGACCGTCTCAGCGCTCGGTGATTAAAAAAAAACTCAAGCTCCTTTAGTCTGTGACAGTGGTAGAGCATCGTCAGCCCATCTTAACTACGGGATCAAATTAATCAGGTAAGATTTAAGAATTACAAAAAAAAAACTAGCTTTATTTTTAAATTGCCTAGATAAATTTACAAAAAACCCATAGTTTTTTGAAACAATATCAATTTGAATACCTGATGTTTCACTATTATTTTCTGTGTTATATTTACAAAAAGTTCTACCAACTTAACTTCACAAATATATAAATAATCGTTCATATATGTAATACATTACAAGCTATTTAAAATGGTTTGAATTATTAAAAAATAAGTCATCCACCTGTGGATTTTCTCTAAGTGGATAAAGAACTTTTTAATATTTACTTTTATAATGTTGTTGTAAGGTAAAGCATAACTTAATAATCTTAATGGTTTGTATTCATATTTACTATGAAATGAATATACTTACCGTAAACACACAACAACATGAACGTAACTGCGATTGTACATGAATGTGTAAACTGACTCAATTTATGGACAAGACGCAATTAACATAAAATATATACAATTCTATAAGATATTTTATAGTGATTCCATGGAGCGTGATTTGCTATTAAATTCAAGATCGTCGAGTACCGTAAAGATATACCGTAAAGATTCATCTCGAGATTGGATATGTTCGGTCGCGAGTAAATAATTGTGTAAGCATACAATTCCGCCGCCGGTAGTATCAGAGATGATCAAGTAAACGGGACATCCTTATTACAATCCGTGTTTTTTTCCGTTTTTGTTGGCTGTTAAGTAGGAACCATTATATACATCATCTTATATCTGCGTACAAAAATACATTAATAAAATTATAAGTTATAACATATTTATATATTCATTTAAGAAGTCAATTAACCTTTTTAATGTATTACAGAAGTAGGTGACATTTATTCTAGAATGTGTTACGGTTATTTGAATAACGGTGTGTTAAGTAGATTCATATCAGGATAGCAATTTTAAAACTTTTATCGTCATAAAATCAAACGGTTTATTAACTAGGTTTCTTGACCTCTAGCATCGTGAATCTTTAATTCATTACCTGGTTAGATGTTAACAGATTATTTTTATATTTGTTGATATTTAATACGACGGTTTCTATCCATTTATCTTAGAACTTTTTTACAACTGATAAGTTGAAGAAACTTAGTATATTGAAATATTAACGTATAAAAATTACGTTAATAATTGACGGGATAATTATATATCTAGTTAAAATGTTAAACCGGTATTTTTAGACATTAAATATGTTCTGGACCAATAAACTAAATAATGTTATGTACAGAACCAAGTTAATTGTTTAAAATAAATATTCGTAGTCTCAGAGTTTACCCGAAATCTCTTCTTAATTATTGACAATTTTTTTTTTTTTTTATAAAATGCGTTTCTACATCATAACATTTACATATATAGATCTCGTTTACCTTGAAGCTTTCAATCATCTAATCCATCCATCCCATCGTTTGTAATTTGTGAGCTAACGGCGATAGGCTGCTTCTACCAAAACCTTTTTTGTCACTGTATGTGCAGTGTATTTTTAAAGATTCAAGTAGTTACCAATGAATCCTCGAATGGGTCTCGTGTTCCACTCCCCGGGTTGATTATACTACGTACGAATACTTTCACCGGTCTTGGTTATTGCGAACATTACGTATGCTATTTAGTATAGAATAGTTCCCATTGGGCTACCCCAAGGAGTAAACAACACTCCAACGAGTGTGAAGGTTATCTTCACACTAAAAAATTTGTGAACAGCTTAAATTAATAAAGTGTACTCAAGGCACTTTATACATGCTGATTAATATTGAATCCTATTAACTAATGTTATTGTAAGTACCTATTACCCGCTTACTCATGATAGATATCAATGTTTTTATGGAAACATACATTTCGAAATGTAATATGATTAAAATGATTTACGTGACATGAAGCCAAAAACATACAGACCGATATCTCGAAAAAATATTTAATACATACTTCGGATATGAACCACAAATTCTATTATGTTGATATCAACATTCTGTTAATATACAGACATTAGCGGTACGTGCTTTACGGCTGATATACAAATCAATGCATTGTTTTTCTTACTACTATTGAGCTAGTTTAGAGCATAAGGAACCATCGAAATAAACACCGGTAGTTGTCTTTAACACGATTTTTAATTAACTAATGTCTAACTACCTACATACATACAGTACAGAAAGTACCGTATCCTTACTTTCTTTCTTAAGCAGTAGAATCTCGGAGAGACATATTTATTGATGGTTAAAAACATATGTCTGTCTTTGTTTATTGAAACGCAAAAATGCTACGGCTGCTGCAATACGATCTTGTGACCATTACCAGAGGGCCGATCGGTTATTAAAATGTTAAATGGATCGCAATTACTTTCAACGTTTATTATGTGTTGGTGATAAAAACGTTGATCCAATGAAACATCCAGTGTTATTGCAGTCGTAATAGTGATTGGCTACACTAACGGCGTGTAGCCCAGTCCGACTGAAGCGAAACCAGAGCACGATAAAAATGGCGCGGCAATCAAGCCATCGGTCACAGAAAACTAATGCCCAGTGGTACGAAGCCATACACGGATTCTAATTAAATAATATCATATAAACGCCTCTTCTTAATCAACTTACTCGTGTGCGTCAAATGTTTAAGTGCCGTAGTTAATAATAGCACGTTTATTTTTGTAATATGATGAAAAACAATTATTGCTTAGCGAATTATAAAAGTTGTAGTTTTTCTAGGGAAACTTGTACATATACGATACATTCGGTATTAAAACTAAATTAATAATATTAGAATTACAGTATAAGTAAACAACTTAATGGTTGCAAATATATAAATAACAGTCAATGTATAACTAAATATGACAATAGAATAGCAGTTTTGTTGCAACAACTCATAACTGATGTTGGACTATGCAGTTCGTTCACTGCTAAGGGCATTCTTATCTTGATCATCACTTACGATGCTTGTATTACATTGTGTATGTTGTGTGTATCTTGGATTAGTGGACTGTATTTGCTGGTGGTGGTCACAATGAAACAAATGGGAACTTTCAGCACGTCTATTAGACACCTTTACAAGAATATTAATTATTTTTATGTTTGAACAATCGAGCACACAAACGAACACAGCAAAAAGGGACGAAGGCGGTGTTGCCATATTTTAACACTAATGTACCAATGTTGGGGTAGCCAACAATGTATGAAATTATGATTGTATTTTTGGAAGAATGCGTTCAAGACAATTATTTACTTTATCGTTTCAGAGTGATCATTTTTGAGTAATGATTTAATAGCTTGATCGAAATAGGTACATATGCCGCTATCAAATTAGATATTTTTAACAGTTTTCAATGTATATTATCAATTCTTAAGTTCGCACAGAATATACGCATCTATCTACCCTTAAATAGAACATACCAGTGAAATAAACAGCTTGAATTTTTTATCTCCTTGCGGTTTAAGCAATCACTCGCTATGCTGTACTCACTTGAAGTTCTGTGAATTTTTTTCTATACAACAGCGCAACGTGTGGTACGCGTGTACCGACAATACCCAATCTGGTCGTGACTCAGCCCTGAGCCATCTAATTTAGATCGCGATAAACAAAATAGCAAGGTGGCGCTTAAAAAAAGGAAACTTATTACAGACTATAAAAACACATTGACAAAAACGTCGAATCAGAAAAAAAAAGCGAAAAAGAAAAAAAGACAAGCCTTGTATGGTGCAATGGGTACGGGATACCTAATGGTGTCGGATGATACATAATATATATTATATATTAGTTATATATATATATATATATATATGTATAAATGTAATAAAAAGGTATACCTTGCTTATAACCTTATACCTTGCGCTCAATTTTTCGCGTACATAATACATAGCAAAAAAACCTACTGGCTGCATTATCAGATACGTATAGAAATTTTCGTATTAATCTTTATAACAAATAAAAATCTTTGCCAAAATAATGCCTAAACTAAAAAAAACTAACGAAGTCGCAAGCGCCTCCTAGTTACATAGATATGTTTATAGCATTCAACCACATCTTCACTATAAATACTTTGTCCTGCATTGAATAAGTTTGACACGAGGTTTTGTAATACGAACACCATTCAAGGTAATTGAAAACATCATTTATTTTAAGACATTTGTCGGTAAAAAATTTCATGCACCACGGATACTCAATAACTCTAAATGTAACAATAGCCTGCCAAAGATGTCCAGTGAATGGAAATATTAATCAACAAGGTCAGTGCGAACTTAGGAAAACAAAGCGTAAACACAAAAAAAAAAATATTGTATGATTCATCTCACTCGCAGAACGTATTATGCATAACATATTCAAGGGTCACAGTATGCGTTCGTCGTACTTGTTGATCAAAAGTCACAAAAAATACGCTTTGAATCACTACTTCCTGTCTGTCAAATCAAATTGTGCCCTAGTCAAATGGCAGCTAAATTCTTACGCAAGCACAAGTTAGCAATAAATATGGATACTTGTTGATATTTCCTACTTACGTCTGTGTATTTCACAAACTATTCAGTAATTTCATGCGCGGTCAACAAGTGAATGGGTGACTGCTACTAGTAAAATTACTTCAGCTTAGGATGGAATGATAAGCCATTCGGTCTCGATTCTTATGAGATCTGTAGGCGGAATAATACATTTTAAAACTTTCCTGACTACTTAATAGTTCTTCTACCAATCCGCACTAGCGTAGCGGAATATGCAAGTATTCTCAAACATGAGAAAAGTGTCATGTCCTGCAATGGGCCGCTAATGGATTACGGCCTCTAATCTTAATACTGTCTAACATGATTTTTTTATAAAGGTTATAGCGGAAACTTCAGTGTGCTTCGAAAACTTTTCGTTTACCTCTTAGTTGTATTAAAAATAAATATCAATAACATTGTATTCAAGTGATTTTCTCAGCGACACAGTTTGAAACAAATATAAATATAATAAATACATACATAGCCGCTTAAAATCTTTAAATTTTAAATTTAAGCGCGTGGCTGTAATTAGACATATTATAAAAATATATAAGAAAATTTGAAAAATTTGAAAAATCTTTGCTTAATAAATATCAATCAAGGAATGTTAGAATAACGAAGGAAGATAAAAAGTTATAAAATTTGTTAAATAATATACTTTTACTTCTTAATAAGTTTGTTCGTTTAACTTCACCCTTGATCTTTGAAAAAATTCTTGATATGTTGTTCTGACTTTTTGTTATGAAATCCTATAAAGCCGGTTGAGTCTGTTTTATATTCACTACGATCATTTTGGCAGCCCTATTATAACTTTGTCCGGTGGCATTGACCTCAGCATCTTTTATATGTAAAAGATTAGAGATATATCTCCTACCTGTTATGACATGCATAAAGCAAGATTTCTTAACATGTACGGGTAATTCTTAACAGACCTATTAATTCAGTCATTTGAGTTTTGCAACATAACTACTCAAACACATTTACGAAAAAAAAATACTATTAATACGGAAACACAGAAAGTTATAGCATATTTTTTTGGAATCACTACCTGTCTCTCTATCTGAACGTGACAATCTAAAAAAGCTGTGTACGATTTTTTGTATTTAAACAATATATATTCACAAGCTTTCTCTCAAATTTCTTTAGATTTATGGGATAAATATGAAAAAGATAAAAGGAGTTATTATTTCCGAATGCAAGAACACTTATTCCTAAAGTAAAGCAAAATGGAGTTTCTAGTACATTTAATAATTAAGAGGTCAATGCAACAAATATTATTTAAAAAGTGACACTGGAAAATAAGTAAAAATAATTTAAATGATTTCCCACAAACACACTTTTAATTCATTAAATGAAAGCATTTTAACAATGTCCTTGGCTGAATGAGCTTATGTGACAACACGCGGTAAGCGACGTAGATGATAATTACGATGAAGCCGATGAAAAAATAACCTCGGGCTATAAGTACTACAAGTACTGCCTATTATTATTCACAAGTTTAGAAATTCCATAATCCGTAACAGAACATGAGAGTAAGCTGTTAGAAACGAGAGTATGTAACGTGCTCTTGAAAAAGACATACAACCATATAACCATTCCATCCAACGTTCTGTCATTGCTGACAATGATTCATTTTATCGAGATAATACGATCGATGTGTTGTCCCAATGCATCGACAATGAACCGTGGGTCGATGATTGTGCAATCATAGAGCGGAGGGTTTCAACACGAGCGCACCTCATAATCTGTACCAACAATTCCATAATCTACTTATACTGCCGAACATTGAATCGTAACATATCTATGCTGCCCAACGAATCATCAAACGAAGATATTTGGTACATTGTCTATGGGTTGATGTACTGTAAAGGTGTCAATCAAATCGATGAATAATAAAAAAACGATGACGCAGATGTTTTGAAATCGTATATTGTATAGGATTAACTTATCTTGAATTATTTAAAGAGCTGGTTAATTTTTTTTTTCGGCGCTTACATGTAATGTTTCTTTAAAAGACAATACAAGTTGATATGTTGCTTGTTGTATGCTTGGCGTAAAATACGTTTAACTCAAATTACAAAGAATTATTATCACGGTGTTTTTTATGTTCCTTTATAAATAAATATCAACATATATCAAATAAAAGCTAATATAATATACGTATTGATCAATGAAAAATCTCTTATTTTAGGAGTAAATTTTTCGAATTCATGTATCCGCCATCCATTTTTAAAAAATCCAGTATAAACTTTACCTCGTCACAAATGTAAACTACTTAGTTAGATCTTCTTTAATTAGTAATTAAGGTACTATGTTATTAATTATATTTACCTCACAAATGTTTTGTCATTTACATAAGCAAAACATTTAAATATAAGATTATTGTCAATATTGACGAAGCCGGAAGGGTGTATTACTTAGGAACTTAGTTCAAAGGAAATAAAAACTGTCAATTCTACCATTTAGGCGTTGGAAAGTGGCGACAAACAATTAATTGAACAGTTTCACAAACGTTTTTGTCGAAAATTCGAAGCGAGACCGTGATAATAAAAGTAGTTTGGGTCAGATCACGCCCGACTTTGGAGAACAACATGACACTCAGGCACGAAGTACGTAGTTTCATTGAATTCAAATCGTGCTGCTCGATTTAATGTCACTCACTTGAATAAATTCATATTTACACTCGAATAATGCAAGGTCTAATAAGTTGAGGAACGTAATGCAGGCAATATCAACAAACGCTATTCAGATGTTTAAGCTTGTTTTAAGCTTTGTTTAAGCTTTCAATTGTAAACAATATTTTTTAAACATTAGAGGCTTTGTATACCCTGTGCTTATATAAAAACGTGTGCGCATTGAATAGTAATTTGTGTGAATATTTAATGTTTTATACGCATGACTGGTTTGTGTCAAGAGAATTTCACGCAATCAATTTACGATTTTAATGTTTATTTGTGTGTTGTAAAATTGTGCACGATGAGATATGACTACACATTAAGTATATTAAGTGAACTTGTCTCACAATCATTTTATATTTGTTGTTGTTAAAAATTAAAGATATATTGAATATTATTACTACAAAATTGCATCGATATAAATAGGTATAGGTAAAATTAGGTTGATTTTGTGGTAACATAGCATCGTGGTTCAATTTAATTTCGCATCGATAGGTTATTAAATTTTATCACGTTGAAGACTAGATAGATCTTTAATTATACTGACGTTACACCTTTAAACTTCATTTAAACTCGTTCGGTTTCAATTTAATATTCAAATATTATTATTGTTCGAAAAGTTATGTCGTAATATTGTTGTATGTTGCACCGCTAACTCCGTTTTGTTATATCAGTAGGAGCTCCATTATCGAGCAATCGAGCTTATGACTACTCGCTTAGCCTGATTACATTTTGACACATACTATATTATATTGAATATAGATTATATTAAATTAATACCTACATTCCATCTAGTACGAGTACATTCTTTTAGACAGGCGTAATTAGAGAAATGTATTACTTTACTTAAATACTGGTACTTATAAAATCTTAGTACTGCTAAGGATAATTTTGTGGAAAAAATAAAACTGAATATGATCACAGAAACGATCAGATCACTATAAGATGGACGAATTATTATATATATGTTAGGATAAGTTAATATTTTTCTCAACAACTGTTTGTACCAAGTAACATAAGACATAACTTGTAAAAGGTTATATCAGCCATACGAAAGACGTTCAGTGAGCTAAGCGCTTTATATCACGAAGCAATGTAAGGTTCTTTTGAAACTATAGTAGCAGTAAAATAATGACGTTCATAAGTGTCTCAATAAACTATTTAAAACGCGTATGGACGTCACCACAATGACAATGTAATAACATTAAATGAATGATTGAATCTGAGTTTATACCTATACACTACAATGATTCCTACGTAACGTTCGATGCTAGGCTTTAACCAGCCGGTTGGAAATAGAAAGTAACACAAAATCAAGGACAATTGTTAACTTGCGCACCTTATTGATTGCTATGGTTATTGTGCCAGATACCGGACAAATAACAGCTCTACATAAAAATAAACAAAAACTTCCATTACGGTTACGCAGTGACGTGGAAAATCACGAGACAACATCTTATTCAAACGTTAAGTGAAAAGCACTTTCATTAACAAAAGTTATTCAGAATTTTGAGCGTTATTATTTTCATGCTCGTCGTTACTTTATTTAAGGTTAAGGAGACTGATGTATTGTATCTACTAAGTAGTGAATAGTTTAACGACGAGTTACCAGAGTTAAAACCACAAACAGCTAATCCAATTATGTTTTACAGCTATGGAATGCTACAAAAATGTAACCAGAACAGAATTTGTTTTGAGGGAACCACAAAAACAACCATTGCTAATTATAAAGACATATTGGAGACGTAAATATATACCTCCTACTCTTACAATGGATGTATACTCGTGAGAGTAATACGTTTTTGCTGGAATTTGTCAACACGATTCGACGGAATCTTTGTATGACTATGACACACCTGTAATACATACCTGTGACGTTTATATCTATTTTTACATATGAATTTCGTCTTTGCTTCTCTGTTGTTTGAATAGGGAATTTCATGCCGGTTTTGCAAAAAAAAAAAATTGAATGATTTTGGAGAATATACAATTGATCTAAGTTTATGGGTATGTATGATAAATTAATATAATTTTGTTTACAATGCGAGTGCTATTTTAGACAATATAACAAAAATTATGTTTGCCGAAGTGTAGCTTGGATGGAGTACTTGTGCCATATAACACCAGTGATAATATTACGGACCTCGGCTGTAAATGATCAAAATTAATCCCCATAGTATTCCTAAACCGATTGCTCCCATCCTTTTACAGTCAACATGTTGCATTTTGGCATTATAAATTTAATGTATTTAAGATTTGTCCAGATAACTAAAAATCCAATATAATGTTCCAAATATATACGTATGTTATCGACAGTTCCCCTGCAGTTAAGTCTTTCTGTTCTCTCTTTGGGGTTCATTTAAAATAAAAAGTTCACTTGGAATGATACTCAAGTGGCTGTCCCGTCAGTTTTACCGCATTGCATCAAAACTATAAGAGTTCAGTTCGTCTCAATTATTTGGTAACATATTTGTATGCAAGTATTCATGGTACGGTATAGGTATGGTTGTATCGTTCAGTATTCGAACGAATAAAATTGAAAGCTTTGAAACTCGCATTTTTAATTAAAAAAAAAAAGTTCATGATCACAACCCATAAATGTTGCATGGCGGATCGAATCTCGCTTATAATGAAGCGTTGAGAACAAAATCCACGCTGATCAAGTGTGAGTAAGAAGACTCGATACACCTTTGAAATTACTTTGAATAACTTTCTGATACGCAGTTTTTTTTTAAAGTAAATAAGCAAACCAGCAGACGAGCCACTTAATGGTAAGTGGTCACCGTGTCCCATGGACATCAGCAAGACTAGAAGTATCCTGACGCGTCGTCGG
>DWPT01003134.1:0-14925 GCA_018251895.1 Agathymus mariae mariae | reverse complement strand
ATATATATATATTAGATATATTTATGTATATATATATATATATATGGATAATTCTTTTCTAGGTGTCCCCTTTTTTATGGGAAATCTTAAAGATGTAATAATACGAGAATTACTAAATAGATATTAATGAAATATGTTTTAAAATGAAGGATAAAATGGGTTTTAAATTGTGACAAAAGATGGTTTGATCGCAAACGCGTATTCTGAGATATTAAGAATGTTTTGAGTGTTATCCTAGCGATTAGGTCGACGTATATAAGGAATAATTAATGTACCTATATCATTTAATGATATCATAACATTTGATTAGGTTTAATTTAATTTACAATTAACATTGATGATGCGAACACGGTATACAACATTTCATAACTAAAACATTTACTTTATTTCCTGTTCTTACCTCCATTTAGGTTATACGTGGAAGGACTAAATCCAAACATTCAGACTCTGTACCCAAAAATTGAATTTCCTGTGTCTGCTGGAACTCCAATGCTGTCACATTTAGTT
Organism: Agathymus mariae mariae; assembly: GCA_018251895.1. Classification (NCBI taxonomy): domain Eukaryota; kingdom Metazoa; phylum Arthropoda; class Insecta; order Lepidoptera; family Hesperiidae; genus Agathymus; species Agathymus mariae. The sequence goes on along the minus strand of DWPT01003134.1, from coordinate 14,418 downwards.
GAGTGGTCTCACGATGAAAAATGGTAAGGTTTTTGTAAATTTTAGAACGCGATCAAACATGCTTTAATGATGGCGAATAGTTTAATTACATATTCTGATTTGAAACGATAGTAGTACGTGAATATGTGTATAAACAAAATACCCTATGAATAAATAATTATGAATTTGATCATTTACATTTTAAGTATTAGGAAACATAAGTTCTAGCAGATAGGTGAAAACAAGATTCATTTAAAAAATAAAATCAAAATGTATACGTGATTTACAATATAATTAAAATAAGTTTTAAAAAACATGTTCTGAAAGTATTCGTCTCACACAATTTTAAATATTTTTAAAACTTTCGGACTTAATTTATGTGTCACTTCAGGCCAACAATTTTTTTATTATTTAATTTTGCTTCCCAAGTCACTTTACTTAATAGCAATAAGATTACATTTAGAAAAATACTGTTATAGACTTAGTAATATAATTTCAGGCCAATACCGTTGTACTTAATGGAGTCCAGGAAATTCACATCAACTTTTACAAATATTATATCATTACATGATGAAGAATATTCATATTTGAAAGGTCATGTAATTGGAGGTCAGTTATCCGATTCATTAAGCAAAATATATTGTGTTGTACATACGGTCTCAATTGGATGATTATAAATATGATATCTGAATATAAAATACATTGAATAAAGTTCCTATTAGTTAAACGTGACAAAAATTTCAGAGAAAATATTGTATCCATATTCTGCTGTATTAGTAGCGGTGTGGGATACGTTGGCCATGACAATGGGCGTGGTGAGACGAACCTTGGCGGTACAGTTGCGTGATATCATATTGAATGTGCAACCGATAATGCATGACCGTCGCCAATTACGACTTCGAGTTACGCTGCTTCGCGGCAGTGGGAGGTTTGAGGTAACCGAGAGCATGTTTCATGATCGATTCATCAAACTAATAAAATCCAATGATAAGATAGAACAATAGTTCGGACATTAATTGTCAATAATCGATGTAAAGTAATAAAGTGATTTAAATGTCACTATACTTTTGTATTCTGTCCCGACAAAACCCAAAACCCAATTATAGGGGTCATAATTACGGAAATACTGGCAGTAGAAGAAGGAGCGAGAGGGTTAATACAGTTAAAGTATATAAACTCCCCGATTATAATATTTTTTTTATAATATTTGACCATTACGTTTACCTAGGACAGACAATCCAGTTTTAGGTAAGTCCAACTTCAAGAAAGAGATCTCTCACCGTATCCAGCTTAACTGGGCAGCGTTCGCGAATTAAAAAAATCTTCGCGTCCAAGCTTCCACAGTGTCCCAAGACGAAAGTCTTTAATCAGTATGTATTGCCAGTGATCACATACTAAAGTGAAACATTGCCACTATGGGTCTCTTAATAATGCTCAAGGTCACCCAGCGGGTAATGGAGAGAGCAATGCTCGGTATTTCCTTGCGTGATCTAATCAGAAATGACGAGATCCGTAGACAAACTAAAGTTACAAACATTGCTCGAAAGATTGCTCTGCTGAAGTGGCAATGAATGGGACACGTAGTTAAGAAAACCGATGGCCGTCGGGGCGGAAAGGTTCTCGAATGGCGACCACGCACCGCTCAGTGGGTAGACCCCAAATGACATGGATGGATGATCTGGTGAAGGTCGCAGGTAACCACTGGCTGAGGGCAGCGCAGGACCAATCGACGTTGAGATCCTTGGGGAATGCCTATGTCCAGTAGTGGGCGTTGTCCGGCTGAGATGATGAATATTTAAACTTACAATTTATTTAAACATAAATAATATATTTCGTATTATGATCTAATAGTCCGAGAAAATAAAGTATGATTAATAAGTACTATTCTAGTCTATTAATTTATAGGTTATGGATGACATGGACTCAAACATTGCTTTTGGTTTTATAAACGATGCGAATTATTCCAATGAAATATAGAAGACGTGATGGAAAGTCAATCTCCTATTATAACTTCCAGGGAAATATACGATCATTTTAATTTTCGTGGTTTTTCGTATAAGTAAGTACACGTACAGTTTTATTGGTTTTTAATTTTTTTTAACATTAAACTTATGGAATTAATTGTCAAACTTGTTTTTATATATTCAGGGATTGTTTTAAAAGTATCCACAACACAAATTTGTCGTTCACCAAGGCTCTGATACAGTGGTCTGGCAACTGGGTGACATTTATCGACGGCTTGTTTCAATTAAATAACTTGAGAAATTCATATGAATCGTATTCTCACCCCAGCTTTATTTTTAAACTAAATATCGACCCGAATGAACAATCTAAACAAAACGACGCTCAAATGACCGCTGTTTGGCTGGAGTCTTATAATTTAACCAAGTAAGTTAACAAACTTATACTAATAACAAAACTGTAATGGCGCAATTTTGTATAAATATTTTTCAAAATGTATAATTTAAGTGAACTTATACAAGTTGACGTACGAAATATTGCACTATACTGTGGATCAAATTCTAAGGTACAATAAATATATAACGTAAAATAAATCTGTTCCGCGCGGTAGAAGAAAAAGTTTTTGATGGAACTTCTGTAAGAGATTAGTAAATACCGTTATTTCAATTCATGTAGTTCTTACAATAAATAAAAACGTTTCTAATTTCTAGGACACTGAACTAACACGTAAAAAATAAAATGGAACAAACATATATTAACCATCTTACCAAAATTAATAACAATATATTTTAAAATATATTTTCCGACCCGAAGCGAGACTAGGTTGTTTTATTTATAAAATACTTACATAAATCTAATAAGTAATATAATGGGAAATTGTGAGGTGACAAAAAGTGTAGACTGCGATAAATAAAAAATAATATTTTTTATATTTTAATGATGGAAAAAAAAAAATATTCTTATTCAGATGCGGAGGAGTCCTCATTGAAGATATTCGTTTTAATGACGTGCCTAAATTGGCTGAAAACTCAACGAAGTTGAGAGGCTTAAAGTTCATACCACATTTTGCTTCGGATGAGGTTGATGTAAGAGCTTTATTTGTTCATAATACAATTGTATTAACAACATTTACCTCGCATCAACAATGATTTATTTTAATTACAGTTTGAAACCATTTTACAAGTTTACTTGCAAATCGTTGCCGAAAATATCGACACGCGGCCTTTAAGTGTATTAGGAATATATGACGATCAAAGGACGTTATCTAAATTTCATGAAATTAAACGGATAATGGAGGATGTTCCTGAAATTCCAACACTGTTTACGTGGCTTAAAAGAGACAATGTTGTAAAAGAACAGAAAAACCGTTTATTAGGTGTTAATCTAGTTCTAATTTGTGACCTAGCGAGCAAAGATTACGTAAGTGATTCGATATTTTGTTATTATATCTTAATCACAATTATGTTATCTGTAACTAATTTTACTGTAGACAATGTTACGTCTAAAAATAATGTAATGGACATTTGTATTTTGTTACAGATGTGTCAGCTTGTGTATAAAGTTATAGAACATAACACGTTTATAATAAATTTACGGGATTATGTAAACAATTTGACAAATGTTTCTCGTCCGTCTGCCCAACCATACCAACTATACCAAGTGGTTTGTGATCATAGTATTAATTCTTCACTTGCTATAGAACTCACTCGTTGGCGACCGACAACAATAAGTACATTTACCAGTGCTATTTCTATATACTCTTCTTCCGAGTTTCCGCTGATATATAATGAAATAAATTGTCTACGTCCGAATCAACATTTACTGGTTATGACGAGTTATCCGGCTGTTCCCGGTTTGAAGAAGCTTTTGGATGAAACTAAAAAGAAATCTAACTGCAAGGTCCATTTGATAATGAGCAACAGTGATGATGAAGAAATCAATGTCGATACACTAATTAACGTTGATTTAGCAGTTAAGGTCGTAAGAAACGTAAGGAACTTACAAATAAATATTTTCAAGTCTTTTTTGTACTAATCTTGTACTTCGTACTACATACTATACAAATTTTTCGTAGGGTATACTTGGCGGAGAGTATTATGTACCTATACATGACTCTTGTAAAGTAAAAGGCAATGTGACGCTGCAAAGTTCTCAGTTGGGCCAAATCGAGTCGTTAAAATGGATACAGGCGTCACCACAGCAACAAAGTCGTGGTGTCTCAGTCAAGGTAATGAAAATATAAAAAAAAATATTATAGAATGCAAAAAAAATATGGTTATTAGAATCCGCTTTATACATTTTTCTAGGTTACTTAATACTTGATTAAATCCGAGGTAATGTTCGGTAAGTAATGGTAATGGTAAGTATGGTAAGTTATAAATATAAATTGTAATGAGAAAGCTCATGCAAAAATGGTATTTTACTAGGTAGTTACAATTTTAAGACATACGGTATGAGTAGCAAATGGTTCGAAGTGTATTTATGTCATCTTTGGAACAAGTTTTCTTTAGGTAATCTCAGGATGCATGACATGGTGTCACTGAAGTTCATATGTGAAAGTGACGCTTTGACTCAGGCCAGTCTAGATTTTTATATGCCAAACATGATTGTGATGCAAACCTGTTGCTCATTTCCACAGGTTCACTATGCAGCATTAAATGATCTCGATGCAAAGAGACTTATTGGAGTTATTCCATCTCACACTACTTGTATAGGACACGGGATGGATTTCAGTGGCAAAACTGAAAGGTAGAATTATATCAGTATCATTTGTATCATTGAATTAATTTGAAGAAATTTAAATATATTCAATTCAATTCTTTGAGTATAAAAACATTAGATTTTTTGGTGTAAAAAGGACGAAAAATTAAGAATTCTAAATTATCTAACCAAATATTAAACTAATAATCGCATCAAACCCTGTAACAATTCTTTTTAACATAGCGTTTTCAAGCTTTTTAATTCTAAAACACCTTCTATTCTATTCTAATCAGCGCGAATTATGAGGGTCTTCCCTGCCATAAACGATTTACCACATCTCGAACAACGTAACCATAGATTTTTAAATGTCTTTTTGAAAGGTACGTGTGTACATATAATAAAGTTTACCATTCCGCACTTGTGTAGTGCAGCAGACTTTAAAATATATTTTCGTACCCTTTGTACTAGGAGAGGAGGCCTGAGTCCAGACAGATATGATTGTAGTTATGGTGATTGTTTCTTTCTATTCACGTCTACGTGTGACAAAAATTAATAGTATTAAGTTTTATGTTTATTCATATTGCTGATTACTTCATATTTTAGTTTTAATTTCTATACTTACACCATATTCTAGTGGGGTGCGTGTTATGGGCTTGGTGAAATGTGGAGCTGCGAGCACTCTTATTCAAGTTCAGCCAGACTTAATGTGGCCGGTACCACAGCACTGGAGTCTCGAGGACGCAGCTACCGTACCGTTCGCGTACTGCCTCGCGTATTACTGTCTTGTAAGTATCATCTGTCTCATATGACCTTGATACTCCCGTGCCGTTGCCTCCAAGCGTCCTTAAAAAAGGGTTATGGTGGGCCCGACTATTGATCTGTTCTTAGAACTTGTTTGGTTCTGCGAGATCGAATCAGCTACAGAGCTTAAACCAGTACACAGGGTATAATTGTTAAGTGTCGCCAGATGATTATTCCAGACATATAAGGAATATTATAAACATTTAAATTACAAGTGAAGACTTCTTTGTCAAATGAGTAAATTAACGATGGTTTTAACGATTTGTTTTAACAATGGAGACTGGTTGGTACGTGATGTGGAGCGTCGTGTAGCATGGTTAACCATAACCACATGCAGGTTTAGCGTTTCACTAGTATAAAATAATAAATATATAGCAAAAGAGAATATAAAAAAACATCCATATTTTACCTATAAAAAGAAAGATTTTATATCTATCTGTTTTTGCAAATCGTCTTTCTAAACTATTAGATGATTAATGCAATTTTACGGTCATTCAGAGATTTTTGGAAGCTTTATTTTAAATTTCACGTACTAATATAAAAATCTAACTCTTACATTTTAATTAAGTTGGCTGGTAGGTATTTATCGATAAAATATAAACCATAAAAATGTACATTATATAAGTAAGCATACTACATATCTATATATAAGCGTATATATATATATATATATATATATACATACTAGCGACCCCATCCGACTTTATTCGAGTTGGACTATTAATTGACATACATCATTTTAGAAAATGAATATTTTTTTGCCTTGATTAGACATCATTAGGTAGACTGATTTTTAATATAGATTTTCAAGAAGATCGATCGAGCCGTTTTTGAGTTATAATACTTACAGATAGACAGACAAAAATTTTCAAATGTCAATTTTAAGTCAGTGTGCCATAAAATGAATATTGATCATGAAATTTTACAAAAAAATTCTGTACAGACAGAGAGACATTACAGATTTATATAGGTGTTTTCACCACATACCAATTTTCAATAATATCGGTCTAGTAGTTTTTGAGTTATCTCTAGACATACACGAACATCTCAATAGGTTTTATAGTAGTATAGATAAGCATGATATATAATATAATAAGTGCATCACGGAAATGAACGATAGCTTGCGCTGATGGTGGGCTACATTGAAAGAATTATTATTCTGCCGTAAAACTTGAAAGGGGTAGTGCGACATAATCACACGCTCATAAACCGTCACTGCTTCAGTGACATGTGATGAGCCGCGTGCACATGCAACCACCACGTGTGCAGCCGCGGGGGTGGACATATGCGGCCAGGGTTGCGACAAAAAGTGGTGATTACCAACTCATTAGTTAGATAGCAGTAAAAACCGGGAGCTTTTAAAATTTTTGTGGCAATGTTGTTTTTTTGTATTTTATTTTTTATATAATAACGTTTCGTCAACATTCGGTAAAATGTCGTGAATTCCACTCTGATAACAATTGTTGGATACGTCTGTAAATCATTTAATAACATCGCAGTATAATTAAGTTATACTGAAAAATTTTAGAACAATTATGATAGGTTTTAGGAAAGTAAAACATTTTTTCAATTTTAGCTACGGAATAAAAATAATTACGTCACAATAGAAATTAGAAAGCCCAATATTAACATACTTTATAGTCGAATAGAAATAAATAAAGTTGATAACCCTATTACATTTACCACCAATGTATGCCAAATCACCCGCAGAGTGCTTTGACGAGCCGACGTTACAAGGCAATCACACGGTATTAGACGAACTCCGCCTATCTATGTGGGCCTGGTATTTTCGTAGCAAAGTTGCCGGCCATGGCTAATTCCATAATGTTTTTTTTGTTTCTATTAATTTTTTTTGTTATTTTTTCTTAAAGTAAATTTATGCTTGAGGTGTCACCAAATCGACGTTTGCCGACTCGCCAATTCGATGTTCACACGATCGTTATGGTAACAATGGCACTGAAGATGGGAAGAAAAAACTTTGAAGTTAATGAATGAATTTAAAGATTTAAAGGTTTTTTAATAGAACCGTGCTCATTGCCAGTAATGTTAAAATCGTTAGAGCTAATTTCTTTCCCTTAAAATTATCGGCACTATCATCATAACTTTTGACATCGTAAATTTAGTATAGATGAATAAATAATACTTCTATTTAACCTGCACCATACACAGTGCTATTTATTATAACAACAAGCAAATTTCTTCCGGCCTTAATGATGATACATTGTACGACATACAAATAAAACTTGTGCGACTGAAAATCTACTTAAAAACTCGGACAGAAAGTCGCATACACTACTTACTTCTTACCATCCAGAGTGAGTGCTCTATATTTACCTTACTTTTTGTTACTAGGGGATGATAAATTGTACGAAGTTTGATCTTGTTCACCTGTGCGAATTTTGAACAAAATTCATCGAAGTACGTTCCGTACTAAACCGAACAGAAACGTACTCTCTGCCGTTTATGGAATCATAACTCGAGTTAGTTGAAGTAATGTTGGTTTAATAATTTGTCATCATTAATTACGTTAAAGTTTGATTTTAACAGGACATTTAATGCTTAATGATAACAATGATACTTTATGTATACAGCCAAGTAATTAGTTAATGATAGTATAAATAATTCATAACGGGTAATAATTTGGTCGATTTCCCACATATAAATAAAAGAGAATCTCGAAAAATAAAAGAGGATGTCGTACTGGTACTTTTGTTTAATAGCATGAGATGCACAATATTTTAAATAGTAATACATATTTGGAAAATTTAGAATAAATCTCAAAGAAGAAACTTCATGTATGATATGGAGGCTCCTGCCCTTAATTCCTGCTAATTATTCAATATATTCAATTATTCCTTTAACAAAATATAAAAATTCTTAATTGTATATAATTTTGATATTGTAACATGCACGAATTACAATACACCATCCATCGCAATCTCATTACCGTTGAGTTCCGAGAAATCCTTTTGTAACTAGCCTATTGACAGAACATGTATACTTAATTTCTAGTTTTTACAGATTAATAAACATGAGTACAGTGTACTTTTAAACTGCCACAAAATATATGACAAGTAAGGTATCTTGGCATCACTTACTTGTACTATGATTAAGGTGTACAACTTTTGTAAATCATCTTAATATTCCATAGAATCGTCATTAGATGATGAAAGGAGATTTGTGGAGGTGTGTAATAGAAGATGTAGATATATAAAGCTTGAGTCACTGTTTGTGCAGACCACATGAACATTTCAACTCATGTCAAATATTCCTTAAAACTCAATCATATTTTAAGGAATCTCTGTCCTAAATTACAGATTTTCGATATCACGTTTGCAAGTTTACAATTGTTTAGTGAATTTTCCCTTTTATATATGTATTCTTATCAGAAGTGCAAAGACTTACCGGTTACATTAAATCTGGACAGTTAAATCTTGATATAATAATAGAACTTGTAGAGAGGGCATCAAATTGAAAATAAAAAAGCATGAGCAGTTTAAGCGAATAAGTCACGCGATCGAGTTTAAAGCATTCTCAGGCCATCAAAGGTCATCCCTTTGTCTTAAAGCTTTAATAAAAAGCTCAGCGCAGTCTTGCCCATGAGTACTTTTATTGGGTTGTATAATATTATTTTCTCACCTTCATTAAGGTTTAAGATTCAATTAAATGAACAAGAATCAAAGCGGTTTGTCATATATAAGTATTTGGACAATAATCAAGTACAAATTAAATACTGAAAACAAAATGAATTTTGTACAAATTATTATTATAAATATGTATATTTGTAATTAAAAATTAATAATATGTTGATAAATAATAGATATACACTCACGAAAGCATTTAAGACTTATTTTGACGCATTTTTTTTTCTCATTGTGTGGTTGTTAAATTATTGTAATATGTATCTACATTAATTGTAGCAATGTGAGCGTGAAAAATCTATCGCACCAGAGACTACTTCTGATAGTTCGTGAACTCCTAGTACCTTTTACACGCCATTTTACAAGATCCCCAGTGAATTCGTACTCTACCAAAAAATCATAGGCTAAAAAAAATCCAATGCCAAAATTTATGTTTCCATTTATACACTAAATGTCATCATAATATGATATTTCCTATGAAAGACAAAACAATGTTACTTGTGGTAACATTTTCTCAAGTGTTTGTCAACCAGTTTTCTTTTTATTTTTATTTTCTTTGGTAGCTATTGACGAGATTTAGTGTTAACTATAAAATAATTTGGAAAAGAAATGTTATTTTATGATTATGGTAGGATTTCGGTTACTAAACGAACGTTAATTATAAAAAAATCATAAACACATATGTCAAGGTTAGAATAGATATAGATAGTAGAAACTTTAAAAGTTATTTTGCATAGGATTAGATCGCGTGTTTTTAAGACAAATTGCATCAGTACCTTGAATTAATGTATGATTAACACCATCTTGGTAACATAAAGTATGGTCAAATGCAAGTCTTTTATATTCTTGTATTTGGATATTGACATCTATTATTGCATATAAGGATATCCGATAGACATAACATAAAATCTCTCCTAATTCTTAGTTTATTTATTTCTTTAATCTGGACCGCCAGTGGCGCTAAATTATTTGATTGAGTTGGAAGTTCATCAAAAGAAATCATTTGAAAAGGATTTAGGCGTTAACATGTAAATTTATATTTATTTTATACCCAGAAAATATTTTATATCCAGAATGATCAGGAAGGAAGTTAATTATCGACTAAGAATTAAATGCTATCAAAATATCTAATATGTATCTATCTATTTCGTACCTAATTTATGTATTTATTCCTATGCAAATATTTATCTGTAACAAATAAATGAAATTGATTTTAAAAGTAAAATTGTAAAATGTAAATTTTCAAGTAGCCTAGTAACAATTATAAGGTTAGAGTCTCTGTGTAAGTTGAAACAAGAGCGGGTAAAATTCATTGAGATGTACTAAACTTCAGATCAACTTCTCTCCCAACCCCAACTTCCAATAGACCGATCGTTTATCTCGTTCACACTTGTGCGCTGTTTTACATCACTGTCACACTTATAGGTTAAATAGAATCTATCTCCTGTCCCTTTTACACTCATAGATTTCCTTGGAGGCTTTTATGATAAAACTGTACGTTATAGAATAATGTTGATAACTACCGTCTATGGCCTATGCTCGCCTGGTAGTTGCCGGGCCTTGGAACTCCGCACGCCCGCACCGCGCCCACATACGCAGTACATGTATGCATGTCCATACAGTGTGGCATACGCTATTCCTATGGTGATACACTGTTTTACACACGCAGACGCCTCCACGTACATAGAAATAGAGCGAACTGAACGAAGAGAACGAGACTACATTGCACTGGACGTAACATAGTGTGCAAAACAGCTGTAGTCTGTGTGTTAATTGTAAACTATGTTGTAAGGTGTTGTTGTGATGTATTTTTAAATTTACCTTTAAAAAAAGTAATGAAGTTATATAGCTACGATTGTTTCATTACATTTTTAATATAATATAGTTAACAAATAGAGTACAAGAAGCTCCTAGAATTTCTTAAGTAACAAAAAAAAAAATCCAAAGGAAAAAATCTGTAAAAATTAAATTAATCTGTATAATTAATTCTGTCGAATATTAAATAAAATGTAATATGATATATGGTATTTATGAGCATACATAAAAAATCCGTACGTATTATATATTCGGTATCATTCCACCAATTACCAAAACAGAACGCGGGATAAGCATGCAAACGCACAGAACAATGTTACAAGACGATACAACATCTGTGGTATTTTAAACCATATTGTATTGACGTTTCGAAATGGATCAATTGAATTTTTACCTGAAATAAAATAGAACAACTGAATACAGAACGACTAGCTAAAATAGTCATTTGTTGAAATATACCGTCTGTATATTAAAAACTGTCACCTTTAAAACATCGAGACGACAGTGACGTCAGAGGCCATGTTAACATCGCCTGTTAACTGCAGTCAAATATAGAGGAATGTAGCAAAGTAAAATGATCACTACTACGTTCTATTGAAGCACTAACTGTGTTGCAGGCGGCCACACAAGCTGGTGCTACTGGCTCCTTCTAATCCATGGCGTGTTATGTACCACAGAGTACCACTACAGTGTAACTTGTACATTCGACATACTCATGCCTCGCTGAACCGCGAGCAGCAGGTGGCGCGGAAGCTGGACACGGGGCTGGAGCCGTGGAGCTTCACAGTGTCCGGGTGGTGGAGCAACCTCAGCTCCTTCTCCGCCTTCTGCTCCAATTCCGCCCACCTGGACGGTCGATGGAAACGTTACACATAAGCTTAAATTTCTTACTTTAATAGCTCACAGACGATCAAACTCACCACACGATGGTAAGTAAAGCATCTGTCACAGCCAGAGATAAGTGAATAGGCTCCTATAAGTTAATACGTTCAACAACTTAGACTTCATCACCACTAACCATCGGGTGGCATTGTGAAGCATTAACATATCCTATGTGTTCTAAAAACATTATGATGTCCATTGGATGTATATGGGCAATAAATAAATTAAATACACATCAGTGCAGTAGTAAATTTAGTGTTGTTGTGTCTGTATATGTGTATGTATAAATGTCGGCCGGACAATCGAAACGGAATAACGTTCCGTTCGACAGGAAGTTTCACTACCCACTAGCATTAGGTCAAGAACGTATGTCTGCCCCGGAAGAACGAACCGACCCCGGGACGCCCGCTCGGCAGGCAGGGTCACTACCAACTGGGCTATGGGCTCGTCATAGTTGATTATAATTTGACAACAACTCACCTTTGCACAGCCAATGTAAAAGCTTCAACGACGTTACTATCCGTCTTCGCCGAGGTCTCTATGTACGTAGCGATCTTATTCTCGTCGCACCACTGTTTCAGGTGGTCGTGAGACACCTCCCTGTCTTTTGAAGATACATCTGACTGAAAATTCAATGTACGAAATGAATGGTTAGTAAATCCACAATAATCTTGGGCTATTACATTACTATTAATTCTAGAGTATTCATTGTGAAGGTCAATCGAACCGCCTCTGTTCGTACCGCACTCTGCGCGGCGGACCGACGAACCCTGTTCCTTCCGTTAGAGGTCACTGTTTAACCCAGTTAATGTCGAGTACACGTGAATAGTGTTTTTTTTTTTACCAAGATGCCTACCTACCATCCGAGCACGAAACAATTGTTACTTTTTTAGTACTTTACATGTGAATTCCTTTATTTATCGGTAAATCCAAGCAGTAGTTTTCGTGATTGGTTATGCTTTCTTTAACGTTTTTTTCTTGTTTTTGATTCTATATTCTTTATAAGGCTAAAGTTCCACACCATAAATAGAACATTTGTACTTAATGGGGTTGTGAAGTTAAAAAAATAAAAAAATCGTTTTCTAAAACTACACAATCAAAACGCACGTATTATACACAACATGTGGCTATATTATACCATCATTGTGATCAGTTCATTCTGAACATATGTATTGACCCGCCGTGGAACAAATCGGTGATGCCAAAAAGTCACAATTTACAGAAAAAAATACATTGAGTGATTTTGTTGAAAATCTTTTCAATACGTCAGGGTATTGAAGTCAGTGTTTAGAACAATTTAAAATTATTCCAAGTGTGGTTGATGCTTCTTAACGCAACAACTTTTAACATTATGTGTAAGGATAACATTTACATTTGAAATGTAATAACAAACCATTTATGACCTTAAATAATACAATAATAATTTAGAATCAAAGAAATTAAATAAAACAATAGTGTATCAACATAACATTAGTGGTATACAATGAAGAATAAATAAGTACAACAAGTAACAGCTAATTTTTATGAAATGTTATCTGGATATCGACATATAATTCATATGCTTTTGATATTTTACATAAAAATAAATACCATATTACAGATAGTGGATTCAATTACTCAGTAGTAGTTACGGATACTTGCGGAATATTTGTTTAATAGATTTGACAACAACATACCTACTAGCTTCTATTAAAACGCAATTAATAATACGTAAGTATTATGTACACGCGTTAAAAAGCCATATACGCTAATTGCTAATTAAGTTTATTAGAAATTTTACTAAATTAACATTATTTACGCCAAGAAATAAATAACAGTAACCAACCAAATATGAATATAATAAATGGTTTTGTATCGGAGTGTAACGACTTGTTACATTTACACATTCCCTACGATATGGATATTACTCTACTAAATAACTCGCGTCAGTTGCACATATAAAATTCTGGTATCAATTACCCAAATACACATGGGTTTACGAATTTGGTTAAAAAAAAGTCCACATTCGCACTTTACAGACTTGCATGTTAAGATTCTAAGTAACTGTCAATCTTGCCTCCGAGAAGCGAGCGCATACCGGCTCATACATCTGACAATTGAAAATACAAACAGTGACACACCTTATTGCCAACGACCATGAAAGGAAACTTCTCGATTCCGTTCTTAACGCCAGCGTAATGTAGGAACTCATTCAGCCACATTTTGATGTTGTTGAACGAGCTCCTGTCGTCGATCGCGTACGCCAGGATGCAGACGTCGGTGCCGCGGTAAAACGGCGTTCGGAGGGACTTGAATCTTTCTTGCCCGGCCGTGTCCCAGATCTGCAATTTTATTGATGGCCTTGTAGCGATATGATAGTCATCCTGTCACCCAAAAATATTACTTCGTGAGAATACTTGGCTTTTATTTATATTTTAGTATTCCCAACTTCTATCTTTACATAAATTATAATATATTCATATGTAATAATTATATAAAAGCCTAGTAATAGGTACATATAACCACATTAACCTCTCTCTCACACAAAGGAAACAAGCACTTGTAAGAACTTATATACCTACTACAATGTCAGTGTATATGAATGTATTTATGTGTGTCAGTGTGTGTGTGTGTGTGTGTATGTGTGAGCATAAACACA
>DWPT01003133.1:0-14925 GCA_018251895.1 Agathymus mariae mariae | reverse complement strand
AGTTTTTAAATAACTTGTATTCTCAAATCCTATTTATAGAAAACAATTTTTTGCTTAGCAGGCAGGATAACTGCAAACATAATAGAAATTTCACAATTCTGACTTCTGTAAATTTTAATGGCATTATTTAGCATCTGGTATTATTTACTTACTTAGAAAACATTTGTCTACCTGTTTACATTTTTTTATTTTCGGTAATATTATATATAATTATAGATAGATGGTAGTATTGCGATATATAAAATGAATGTATTAAGCTGCTAAGAACTTTATTATCCTGATATAAAATGTACCTTAAATAAAGATACTTTAACATAGTAAAATTTTGCTAATATTTCTCTTTGACCTTATATTTTCCATTATCCTATAGATATAAGAGTCTAAAATCCAGTTGGTAGTGACCTTGCCTGCTGAGTAACGGGTCCCAGGTTTAATTCCCTGCTGGGGCAAATATTTATGTGACAGTTTGTTCTCTGGTCTTGGGTGTCTGTAATGTCATATCATATTTGTGTATGCCATGCCACACACACACATGCCAGTATCCTAGTGTGAAGGTATAAACCCACACCTAACATTTTTTAGGCTTCATTAAAAGATAATAATACCAGCAATAATATTAATGACTTAATAATAATATTGATAACATAATCCTTATTCAAAACTTTATCAACAAGCAGGCTGGCTTCTGTTCCCTCTTTATCTTTATACAGCATGATTGTTTATTTGTTTATTCTCTGTTTGATGCTAATATTTTGCAAACAAATAAACTTACTGCTGCCCTTTAATTTACATAGGTGGGGTGTTCATAATGCATTCCCTATTGAGAGTGAATTGATGATATTATTTTTTAAGTGGCTCTAAAACATTCTTACATTAAATATTTTTTTTTGCTAATATTAAAGGGGTGAATGCTACCCAGGTAGCACAGCAAATTATTGTATAACATAATATCATATATATCATTTGTCGTTGTTAGAACAAATATGGATATTAGTTTCGTTATTCTTAAATTATTTTATTTGTATGTATCTTTAATTTGAGTGTGCTGCACCAATAAGAAATAATATGGTTTAAAAATAGACTGGAAACTGATGTCACTGACATGTTCACAGTATTAATGATCTCCGTTTTGTATCTCTGTCTTACTGAAAGGTCATTGACATGCAAAAAGATTAAATATAATACTAATACTCTATAAACATGGTACTCGCTTCCATCATGATGCATATCATATTGGTAATGCTTTTGGTAATATGTACATGTATGTGCATTGGTAAATCCACCAGATGGCTCATTTGCTTGTTTCTATTGGCAAATGGCATTCCATACTCAATATAATTAGCAGTTAATTCATTGATTGATATTGGCTTTTTTTAATATTTGAGGATGAAATGCAATACAGTTCTAATTAAATAAAGTTTTTACTAGTATTATGTTTGTTTTGAATATAGAAAAATGAGATTGCATGTTCACAATTTCACTTGATATTAAGTGAAATGATACTATTTGTAAGTTCATTCATTGATAACTTTATTCTTTATAATGATTTGATAAAACTTGAAATCTGTTTTTTAATAAGATAAGTTAATGCTTGATAACAATCCCACCTGATAGTAAGTGGTGTTAACATATGAAGAAAAAAAGGAACATAATGCAACCAGTGAATAGGAGAAATTACTAGGGGGTCTTAAATAGGAATGCATAGATATTTAGACGATAGTGGTACTATGGACTGTGATGAATGACCTTCAGTGACTGTAAAGCATAGCATAGCAATTTTGAAATTACTTTGTACTACAATATGCTAAATTCATAATTTAACCTTTTGAATAATCAATTGTTTGTTGATGGGTGTGTAATGTGCGATTCCCTTTTGCGAACAAAGATTTTTTTTTATTGATTATTATAACAGTTTATACAAGTGTGCTCAAATCATTACTTATTATTAATTTTTAGTAGTAAAAATGAAACTTACTCAATCAGAGTTAATAAGACATTTCATCATGTCATGTATTTTTAAGTAATGGCAATTAATATTTAATTGGTGCATTTTTTTGCTCATTAACTTAAAATGGATTTATTGTAATTACCTGAATTGGCTTGGTCTTATTTACTTGCTTTTGTAATTTTTTCTGTTATTTTAACTACATGTTCGAATTTCACACAACTTAGTGGATCTACATGGATTGCCGTAGTCCACCATGCTGGCCTAGTGCAGATTGGCAGACTTCCCACATGCTTGAGAACATTATGGAGAACTTTCAGGTAAGTGGGTATTCCCGCACCGTTTCTCCTGAGGAAAGTGATATTTTTCATAATTTCCTTCAGGTGGCAAAAGGACTCCTTAATCTTGAGTTGGGATTTAACTCGAGTGAAGTGATGGTATTGACGTATCCATTAATCTGCACTGGAGCAGTGTGGTGGAGTAAGCTCAAGGCTTCTCAATTGTGGGGATTAGCCTAGCTGTAGCAGGGAGCTTTGAACTAAGGCATAACTAAATTTGAAATCTCAGCTCACCAGTTACGTTAGTACAGTATCTTAAAAGTGTGTAGTGTTCATTTGTGTATAATTATTTATTTCAAATTGCTTGCGTCACTTGCCTTTTTATCAAAATGTATTCCTTCTCGATCCCCTGTTACAATATGAATTGCTGGGCATGACTGAAAAATGTAACCTAAACACTCTTGGGTAACAGTAACTATATGCGATTGACGCACGGCCTGTCCTTTGTTTATAAATTCAGATCAGTTGAAGGTGTACTTGTGACTCTTGGTTGTACGAATGCAATCAAATGACCCATTGACGATATAAAAATAGGTATAAGAATTGACGTGCATAATCATTGGTGTCCGTTATCCAGGATGCCTGTTGTGATGGTGTGAAGTGCACGCCGCTGATTGCCGCGGCACGTCACGGGCGCGAGGGCGCAGTCAGGATCTTGCTGGAGAAGTTTAGACCGCCCGTCAAGCTGGAGAACGAGGGGACTGTCAAGTTCGACGAGTATGTCATTGAAGGTCAGTTGATTTGATAGTTTTTATGGTGTCAGATGTGAGTGAGAGCCCTTAGTTAAAAGAGAAGACTCGAAAGTAGTAGGTAAAATAGCTGAGTTCTTTCTTACTTTGGTGATCGGTGCTTACGATTGCTAAATGCATTCCTAATTTTTCACTTTTTGCGCCCAGATAAGTGGAATAGGGCTACCTTCCGGAGATGCGCGGAAGGGGATATGGGACTTCCGAAAGCTAGGGGCCTACCCACTAAACACCACCCGGGGACGATTTTGGCCATACGGCCTCAAAATCTTCGTCGGAAGCGACCCCCCTTAGGGAAGACGGGCGCTACTAATTTAACAGCATTAATTTTCACTTAAGAGAAAAGTATTAATCGAAACATAAAAGATTATATGTAGGCTGGAACCAGAATTTGATTAATGTGGACTATGAATAAAGTTTGAATTTATTAGTTTGGCACCTACTATGTGAATTAAACAGTGATACGATTGAAACAAAGTAGAAACGTATGAATGAAGTAGAAAAATAAAAAAATAAAAAGTACCATAAAGTAAAAATCTTGGAACGAAAACTTTTTATTTTGATGTAGCTATGAAGAACAGATTTAATTTAATTTTAAATGGCTCTTGAAGTACATAAGCATCTGTAATTAACCTTGCACAAATATACTTAAATCGAACTCCATAGCCCCAAGTAGTAGGTAACCCCGAACAGTGAGTAACAAAGCTACTCTGTAGTCGTAAAGGTGGTTGTCCTCATGATACTGAGTTAGCAAGACAAACAAAAAAATTACATGCTTTTTCACATCAATATCAGACAAAAGCGCTGAAGAGTCACTTACCTGATGGTAAGTGGTCACCGTCTTCAATCGTCATATACTCTTACGTAACAAAGACGAAATACCGGCCAAGAACGAAGCGGGCAGCACGTTTTTGCTTCACCGTAATATTATATTCACTGCATTACCGTTACTTGGTATCTTATCTCTGCAAAAGTTGAAGTAATTCTTAGAAAGGGCAGAAAGATAATGTGCAGTCGGTGGTCTGTACGCAAAAATGTTTGGTGCAGAATATATGCTGCATTCTATTCGGATATTCCCGTCTTGTACGAAATTTGTCACTATGTTCTCTATATAAAACTGATGTTTCACGCATCAAATATTTCGGACTACATCCACTTTGCATCGAAACCGTAAATATATTTTCCTGTTTACAAATTAATCTCTCACAAATAGCTACACAATGTGGTGATTTGAAGCGTCGTATCGTTCGATACGTGTACGTAAAGCCCAATTTAATAAGAGAAGAAAATGTTACTTACATTAAAAAGTTACTGGATATTTTATTGGTAAATAAGTATATTTATTTAATTTTGTGCTCACTTGGATGTATTATGTGCAATGTGTTTAAGCCTAATACCATCAAAACCTGTAGCTTTTCTGTAGATCAATCACAAAACGACATCAGTAATTTATGTGTTAAATACTAAGTTTTTTTTTGTAAACCGATTGGATGGATAGATAGATTTTGATGTTTTTACTTCAGCACATGTCGTTTTTCCAGCATTTGGAATAAAATTGAAATAACATTGATTCGATTTTAAAATGATGTAAATCTAAATAAACGCTTTACTTTTACAACCATTTCACGTATCTATCAATATATAAAACAAAATGTGGTCTTATGCACTTGAACTTCACGGACCGCGGAATGTTGTAGTTTAAAGAAAACTCTCGTTGGATGACTACAACGAATTTTATAACTACTTGTATTTTCGTGTAAATCCTCAATTTTCATATAGTCCAAGTCATCAATATCATTGGAAATGTAATCATTTGATAAAGGGAATGAATCAAATCATTTATGAGAAAGTATTATAGTAGATTATGCAAATTATAATTTGGATATTAATGGCTCGTTTGATTAAATAAATATTGTTTTGACGTTCATACACGTCCTGTTGGTGAAAGAAGTGCAAAATTGATACAGCGAGGCATGTTTAGTGTGTACTAAAATAATAATATATATCAAGCAGAACGATGATATTATATACAAATATATCAATAATTATACTATATACATACTTTGTAATTCATGTTACAGATTAAAGTTAATTATAAACAAATTATGGAGTTTAGGAGCTAAACAGTTAAAAATGGTTACGAGAAGGTAATCGTCAAGACAGTTTAATGACGATATTCTAAAATGAAAAGTATTCTAAATAACGTCTTTGCAGGGTTTCAGAACTGTAGAGGCATATAGGATATCTAGCTGTTCTGTTGCGGATAACTAGAGTTGTTAGAGGTCATGAAATCAGAATGTTCGTTATCATGTTGCTCCAAGGTCTCAAACAAGCATTAAAAATTGCTATTTAACTAAATCACCAACAGACGCTTTGACGTGTCTAATGAATCGCGGAAATGCTGCAGATATCATTTTGTCACTACGTCTCATATCTAATTCCTAACCGAGCCCGAGTTTAAATATCTTTGATATTGACTTACAAGTGCAGCCCAGAGTAATATAAACTTTAGGACAACACCGACATCGTGGTGCTTGAATGGTGCTTACTTTGAAAGCTGTAAAATTATATATGATTTTGGATATTCCATGGCCGTGCGTGGTGACCTTGGGGAGATCGTTCGGTTTACTAGAACACAGTATTTCCGTTACGACGAAATTAGAAATGCCGATTCCAAAAGTTGCTGAGTAAGATGCTAATAACGTCCCGATATTCAGACATCGCTTGTGTTCGTGTGACAGGATGCGATGAATTTAATGCGGGTTTGAATTTCGAATCGGCGACATTTTAACATTCGGATAGACTTAACAAAATACGGTGAAGTTTGATATATTTGTTTGTATAAATGTATGAATGCAGCTGTGTTCTGGGGAATATAAAATTGTATCAAGAGGCGTAGAAGCTTACACGTTTTTGATGATTTATGCAAAAAAAAGAAATAAGATGTAAAGTATTACTGGCCATTTAATTTGAATAGTTTTTTATGTCACGTCGTACATATTATCTTGTAAATGGAAGGAACATAATGGTTTTTTAATGAATAAAGAAGAATTTCATTCGATTTTCTAACTTACACCTAATGGCATAAAGTCGATTTGACTTCCCGCGTTTTGAGTTACAGCGCTTAAGTAGGCTGAAATTACGTTGTTCTTTCATTATTCTACGCTATTCAGCGCGAAATTTGTCGGGCTTAAATCCCTGGCTTACTGACAGGCTCTCTAAATGTTTGACACCAAGATCTATACTACAGATTCTTTTTAAGGTCATTATAGATTCCCATTGTGAGGGTTGCCTTCCGTATCTAATAAGATAACTGTATGTAATTTACATTTAAATATGTCGTATGTGCCGTGATTTCCACACGCGATAGATTTGATATGACGGTTTTCTTATTTTTATCGTTAGTGACGCGTCGTCATGTTGAGTGAGACTAATAATCAGAAGTGGAATCACAAGTATTTTTGTCGCGTGTTTCAATTTAATCATCGCGTCGTAGACTACTCGTTAATTTCGCGAATAGATTTTGCTCTACGAGTTACTACGCATTTACATGTTCGTAATGTTTTCGCTGTGGAGATATTACGTTGTTCCCTTTTGTGGTTTCTTCTTATCGATATGGGTAAAGTTGAGTGGCAGTTGAATAGAGGATTACTGGTTCTAAAGTTGCATTAATATTTGTGTACTCGGGAAAGTTTATTAGGTCGAGTGTTGTCCGTAGATCTTCGGGCGGATTAAGAACTTGCGTGTGTCAATGTCACCATTAATATCGTCAAATGGATACTGGTGCAGCGCACTTAATTAAGAAATAAAATAAAAAAAAAATGTTTTTATTTCGGCAGAAAGAAAAGAGTGCTCTCGAGCTCTCAGATACTCCCCTGTACCGATGAAACAAATTCAAAAAAACTATCGTCTTAAAATTTAAATGGAGATCAAATCTTATTATTAGCGAATGAAATCGAAACAAATTTATAATATTACATTTTTTTTGATAAATAGAAATTTAGTTATTTTCCATTGAACTTAATAAAATAACAATTTTAACAAGAAATGAATATGCGGCCGTAATAAAAAAAAAATACCGAATTAATTGCCACATTGAATCCTCCGGGAGTATCAGAAATCACAGAAGTAGAGTAGTTAAACTAAAATAGTGTTACACGAACTAAATGTTTTCTTTCTCGTAGGAAGTGCAGTCGTATTTGGCTGGGATGAGCCGAGAAAATTAAACTTGCACACAATGGCGCAGATTTGCTCATTCTGTTTTTCCGCACGCGAAAGACCGTGACGATGTACAGGTATTCGCTTTGTTTCCTCACTAAAAATAGACGCGTACATTGAACATCATTTATCCTGAATCTTATAATAGATCTGTTCTTCGAAATATTATTTTTGGCGTCAATGTTATCGGTCATTGGTCGTTGGAGAGATAAATTCAATATAATTGCTTAACGCAGATATCAGGGGATACCTTATGTATGGTATGCATTAGGTTAAGTATTATTAAATGATTGATACAGGGAAAGGAGACTTTTGTAAACCAAGCTTTATGTGAGAACTATCATCCATATAATTGTAACAAGTCGTTTTATCTTCTGTCAGCAGCACACATCATGTTGCCATTGAAGGGGTTTTAAAAGAATTAAGTTTACAAAGTCAAAATACGCCATGCTATACAAATCCATTTATAAATAATTTAAAATACACAGATAAATGTACAGGCATATTAAATTAAATGCGTAAATAATAGTTTGCATCATTGGCCTAGTTTTAAAATTGCTTCGTAGGAAATTAAGAAACACGTTCAAATGTTATAATATCCAAATTATAATTTACCTGAAATGTTTTATGAAAACCTTCCACCAAGAATTCTCACTTCTGTATTCCAACGAGGTAAGGTGTGGACCAAAACATTTTCTTAGGTCATTAACAGGCCTGAATCATCATCCATTGGTAAATGTACACTAAATAAATGTAATGAGTATACTTTTTAAATTGTTATTTTTATGACATCTATTTTGTTATCGTAGAATATAAAATGCCTTGACCCGTTTCCAATTCGCGATTCACATTTACATAACCTATGTGAAGGACGCGATTTCTTTGAGCCGGAGCACATTGTTTGAAATGGAACCAATGAACCCGCGGCAAGATACCAATACATCTGACATCAAATATTACATATCCGAATGTATTAAATACACGGAACTCTGTTGGATGTAGCTGTAAGTTATTGCAATACAGAAAGCTAAACAGATGACTCTTTGCGTGCAAATGTCTTAAGACTATTCGCTGTTTGAAAAAGTGCAAAGGAAGATAGAAAGATATCATATAGGTTATTCTTTGTAACTCGTGCTTTATGTACATAAATATACAAACTTAAGCTTTAGAAACTAATACAATAAGGTGCGTGTTGTACACGTGGAAAACATGTTGAGACCTGCGTGTTCTTATTTACGCACTACTTACGCACTATTCGCCGACGAATGGAGTTCCAAGTATTTTTGACGTGTATAAGACCACTTTTCGACACGTGGCCTATTTGTTTACTCGCCAAAATTGAACAGAGGCAGAGATGACAAGAACCTGAGGGTTATCCAGTAAATTAAAAATATATCTAAGTCTGAGCTGTTAAATCAACGGATTATGGCGAAAAATTACATTACATCCATATTCACACTAATTAGGACTATTTTCCATTTCTCTCTTATCGTAGTAGGAAGATTATGTTTAACTACGGTTGAAGTAGTCTCATTTACATAAAGTAGATTAATTTGATTGACGCGCGTTGATTTAATATACATGGTACGCATTACCATGTAACCGTCGTATTACTGTACCAGGGTTGAAGTTGCTTTTGGCGGCGTCCCAACCTGGTGCAAAGAGACAATAGACATATCGTAAGTAGACCATTGGTGTCAGCGTGTAATTTCATATAGGTGGGTTGGAAAATAACTAGAACGGATGAATGATATCGAGGCCCCATGGGAGATATTCTGATTTGTAGGTCAGATCGCTAGAAGGGTCGTTCTATAATTATTCAGGTCATAACACAAATATAACCGGAAGGAAAACTTGGATATGTTTATTTATTGTTTCGTTGTTACCTCTGGTAGGTCTGAGGTGTGTTTCATTTACCTGTGACTATCTAATATTTTTTAACATTTGCTGATTCTTGTATACCAATCGTAATCTGTTGTTTTGTACCAGTAATTGTTGCAGCACCTTTCACAGTTATTTGTTAAGCAACACTTACGTTTTTTTTCTATTTATAAGGCCATCTCCAGATTGAACTGGCATAAACAAAAATTTCCAGGTTATGTTAATAGTCTTTACAGTTAGTTTATAATTTAAGCTCGGAATTTGGAATTAACGGGTGATACCTTGTTAAGATGATTCGAAGAAGCTGAAACTGAATCTGCCTATATGCAAATGATAATTATTCGTAACACATTTGTAAAATGGTCCAAAATCTTTTGTTTTTATTAATTTTAAAGCTAATATTATCGTTCTTTATCATCTATATTTTTGTTTATACTTATGGACATATAAAGATTGTTTTGTAAGATTTATTATGTCTATTTTTTTTTATTATTATCTCGCGTCTCTGAACAATCTTCGTTAGTAATTGATTTTTACCAAATAATTCCCTGGTTCTAATGCCGGTCGTTTAATAGAAAATCGATTAGCAACTGAGAGTCGACCTGTACGTACAAATAGCTGTTGATGCATCTCACTAAAGCTCTCCTGTCCGCATCGGTTCATTTGCAACATGCCCTCGGTTGGTTCATTGCGGTATTATGTTACATAAGGGTAGGTATTCTCTTGTCAAAACAGGATAAGTTGCTAAAATTGATTAACATTGTTATATGGACTTTTATTAAATTGCCGCTGATGGCTTCAAAGTAACTCAACAATTACGTCTTGCAATAATTTGTCAGAAACGTCCCGAAATCGGCGACGCAGTATTTTTCCAGAAACTTTTGAAAGGGTTCCATTGGCTCGTAAAGAACATTGACTTTTTACGCATCGACCCTCGCGCGTGACGTGGCTATTTACAGCCGCGCCGTTTGTACACAAAGAAACCGGGAAGAGTCGTCCACGCTGGGTCTTTTTCACTTCTGGCTTTGCTCCAGAAAACTCTTTGTCTGCAAATGATTTATCATAATTAATATTCGGTTTGACGTTATAAATTCGCTTGGCATTCTCGCGATCCCAGTTTTAATCGTTGCTCTTCTATTGTGCCTTGCACATTACCGAAGACATATCTGATCTTCCCAGAAATCGATTAGGATGTAGCACTTCGCCAAATTTAGTCATGTGCCTTTTCACGGATTGCTATTAATGGCGTAACACACATTTTCGAGTGCTAGTTTTTGTTTTGACTTGTTATTTTCTTTACATGTTAATTTGATTTTATTTTTTTGGTAAATTTTTAAAATACGTTGCGCTATTAATGTTGTTTTTCTTGCTGTTATTTGCAAGTTATGTCATGATTTTTTTTTATTGGCGCCTTGTTTAACTTTATAGTTATTGCGTACTGTATGCACATAATACGTAAAATTACAAACTTTTCAATATAGTTTAATAACGTGACGACATTTTCGGCTAAAAATTCCGTTGACGCGCTGCCTGCCGCCGTCACGCGTTGAGGATATATAAATTATCCTACGTATAGTTTATTGTTTATTCGTATTATGGAAATAATTTTCAAATATTATGTGTTATGTGCAACCGCTTTCGTTTCTCTGCATATTTTATTTCTGATTATAAACTGAACTTTTACTTGTTTTCATTCTTCTGTTCGTTTCGTTCCCCATGTCCACTTTATATCGTGTTAATTGTGAAGTAATTTCTAAACAATAATGATTTAAATATCAGTTTTCTTTTGTAATAACGAAGAGACCACAATGTGTAGCGGATGTATGTATAGTTTAATGCCATTCAATTTCTAGTATTATATATGTAGTACTGTATCTTAATGTCACAATGCGAGGTGATAGTATTTTATCGTGCTTTTTCTTGTCCGACGAAACTAATTTTAGATAATTATATCGCAGTTATTTAACTAAGCTAACATTATCTATGTTCGAACACGAGTGAAAAGCACCCATCTGTCAGTTTGTTCTTTTGGTAACGGTAAAAATATCATGTGACAACATGCTACGATAAAATGTGTATAATTATATTACATGTGGGTACATGTGTAAACCACGTAAAAGCAAATAATGCAGTGATGGTCCAGTGGTTTTCCCTTGGGTCTCCGTATGGGGTGACTGAGTTTGAATATTTAATATAATAATTATCGTCCTTTTTAATTTAATTTTTGTAAAACCCGTGGATGTGCTCGATTTACTGTTTTCTATCGATTATAAAGTGGATGTCTTCAAAGCAAGACTGAGCGAACCCTCTAGTGCGCTTTGACATCCAGAGCTACAGTGCTGCCTATCATCAGGTGAAATTTTCGTAAACTGTTAACTTATAGTAAGTAAAAAATGCTTTTTCCCAGGTGCAACGGCGCTATGGTGCGCCGCGGGAGCCGGACATCTCGGCATAGTGAAACGGCTGGTCCGCGCCGGTGCCAACGTGAATCACGCTACAAAGACGCTAAGCACGCCGCTCCGAGCCGCCTGCTTCGACGGCCGTTTGGACATCGTCAAGTATCTAGTCAGGCACGGTGCGGATATCCACAAGGCGAACAAGTACAATAACACCTGCCTAATGATCGCCGCGTACAAGGGGCATTTAGATGTGGTGAGGTCCACCGGAGTTTATAACATACATGTTCGGTTAATGTACATTTTTGTGTTTGCTTGATTCGCTGCACGTTGTCTTCTTCTGATTGCGTTCTGTTGAGAGAGAGTTGGAGAATCAACATTAGGGTCGGAACACAAAAACATCGCAACATAAGAAACAAAAGTTTAGTTTATTTTATATTTATTGTAAGTCAGTTGTTGAGTACAATCCCTCATGATTATCTTTGAAGATTTCGCATAGACGCGCTTAATCCACTTGACAGAGTGCAGCATATCCAGCGTATTTATAACAGTGGCTATTGCTCTTAGATTAGAATAGTATATCCGATGTTGGGTGTCCTTGTCTTTGATATAATCACCATACAATAATACCGTTTCCTTATAAGCTGTGTTCTCACAATTTATTCAGACATTCCTACAGGCAAAACTAGAAGGACTCCAATACTTTATTTTAAAAACGTACAACAAGCCCCACAAACGCTGAGCTTTACCAAGTCAGTTCGAGAATGAATCAGTTGACTTATACGGTACATGTGTGTATCATCGAAAGGTGGTGTTATGAAGCTTCTGTTAATAGTATTTGATTTTAACTTAACGATTGTTCAATAGTCTTTACCTGTAACACAAATATCACTTCAATATCTGTTACTTTCACAATATAATCAAGCCTTGCTGAGTCGATGTCAGTATACTTTCTTCCTTGTTTGACAGTATGAATGGCCCTACAGAGTATACCCGCGAGAGTTACTAGTGAAGCTTAACATCTAAAATCACATTCAAAATTACTTTGGAATATGAAGTTTTTAACATTTCGTTATTCAGTTGAATAATTGCGATTTATCATCATCCCGTTGCTCAGTTGGTAGTGATCCTGGCTGCCTTAGCGAGGGGTCACGGGATCGATTCCCGGCCTTGGGAGATATTTGTGTGACGGATAAATGTTTGTTCATGTCGCCCTTCTTACAGGGGATCCTAGTGCGGGGTGTGAGTGTGTGAAAGTTTATTTTTATCTATCTATTAGTCTAAGATTGAGCGCTGGACCCTCCCAACTTTCTTGTGATAAACAGTTTTAATACAATGCGATATTATATTGTGAGCTCTATTATGCGCTTTCTGTATGTATTCCTTTATCCTTTTCAAATCATCGAAATATTAGTTCATACGCACATACATAACACATTATATTTTCTTAGTTTATTAACATTTTATTTCTAAGATTTTTTTAATACAAACAAAGGTCAAGATAAGAACCAATATTGCAAAGCTACAATCGCGTTACTTCGTTGCGTAGCTTACGACAATCATAAATGTTCAATAAACAAGGTTGACTTGTTCTAGCCAATGTTAATTTATAGCATGTTATCTGTTAGGTCATAGCGCCGGGTTAAGTTATAAATAATTACGGGTTATAAATCCGTATCCATTGCATGTTAACAATCGAGCCGAATGGAAAAACTATTCCTGGTCTGGTTATGTGAAAGGTTCAAAGGTTGATAACATTTTAATGCTATTGTTTTGATGTTATGTTGGTGTAAACCACGTTATAATCGTAATGGCGTAAATGGTAGACGGCAGCTTTTTAGAGCCGCATCTGGCGAAGCGCAACGTATTATACGAACGAATTAATGATGCATCTACCCGCCAGCAAGCACGACTACGCCAGCAAGCACGAGGTTCTAACCTAACCGTGTTTTATCAGTGCGTCAACGAAAAGTGTAGTTAAATGTGTGTATTAAAAATAATATGTATCCAGGTACAATTTCTACTGGATTGCGGCGCGCGAGTCGACGACCGCGCGCTGTGCGGCGCCACTGCGCTTCACTTTGCGGCCGAGTGCGGACACGCGGCAGTGGTGTGCGCACTCATCGACCACAACGCCAAGATACTCACTAACGAGAATGGTATGCACTTGTTATTTCTGTATACGACTCTGCCTCCGTGGTGGCAGAGACGTAGGGAAAATTCAAAGCTCGTTATGGAATTTGATTTTTGGCTGAATGACACTACGTAAATATCTAACGAAGTGGGGAAGAAAATGGGACCCGAATTTCAATAATTGGAAATGTTCACGGATCGCCATGGTTGTCAAACACCAGATAGAAAACATTGCCGTTAGTGAATATTTTATTTAAAAATTTAGAAATCAAAGTATTACAATTTCAATAACACCAACATGACTTATCATTTTCCGCTTCCTAACAAAATTTCTCTGGATTTACGGATATCAAACGTATATTAAATCAAAATATACATATCAAACACCGCGACCAATCATGACTAGTTAATGGTTTGAGACAATTGTAATGCTGTCGTTGCAGGCATGACTCCGTTGCAGTGCGCAGCCGAGCGCGCGCGCGCGTCCGTTGTGGAGATACTGGCGACGAGGCCGGAGGTCACCCGCGCTCAGACCATCGAGGCGTTTGAACTACTGGGCGCTTCGTTCGCTAACGATAAGGAATACTACTGCGTCAGAGTGAGTATTTTCGTTTCTTTTTGGACACTTCGGTCAAGCACTTCACAACACCCGCCATCCCATTAAGTAGGTAATTAAAGTAATAAATTTAAGTTGGATGTAGACTTGGATTGTATTAGCGAAGGGGGTTGCGTTAGTTTGGATGCTCACTCATATTTATATAATTTAAGCGGTGTTTCAAATAAAATTCTACCAAAGACTTCATCGTGCTATTACGCTCTCCTCTGCTCCCAACCCATACACTTCCTCTCCCTCTCACTGCCGCTGATTGAGTATCTTTTGTCTTGCTCTACTTGCTCTGGGCTTTCTTATATTAATTGATTTTCAACTGTCGAGAGCGTAACATTTAATTTGTGGACTTGTACCGAGTTCGAGGTAACTGCTACATATGCCAGTTGTTGGTCGACAGATGGCGTACCAGTACCTGCACCGGGCGATGGCGATGCGCTACGACACACGCTACGGGCTGATGCTGAAGCGGCCCGCGGAGCCGATCGCCGCGTACGACAACTGGAGGGAGAGTACTACTCTGCAGGTACCGCGACATTCTTTTGTTAGTTCTGGTCTGGTATCGTATGTACCTGCCGCATCCTTACCCAGTGTTCGTTGGTAGAGAAAGGTTTATTCAATGAAGGATATGTAAAATTAACAAGAAATATATATATGTATG
>DWPT01003132.1:0-14925 GCA_018251895.1 Agathymus mariae mariae | reverse complement strand
GCACTACTTGTAAAGATAGACGTCTTGTTGATGTATTAGCTTATCTTTTGGTATTGACGTCCTACACCAAATGGTTTTGAAATTGAATAAGCCATTTTCTTAAGTAACTCCATGCATCGACTCGCAAGTGATATTAATGAATAAGCATTTATTTAAATTTCAATCAACGAAAACCATAATTCCAACTACTTTAGGTACGTTTTTATTGGTACGAGTCGATTATGTTGAAGAAACTTCCGTTCTAGCGTTGAATGTACGACTGACAAGCTGTTCCAAACACATTTGTCCTTTATTTAGATCTTATTGATCGTTCTCAAGCGGCCCCTCGTTCAGAAAATTTTTGTCCGTGTTTGCTTTTAATATAAATTAGAGGTTATTTTTTTCTGAGAAAACATATTTACATATAATTTAATGGTATTCACATATAATATAGTATTAATATTCACATATTATAATATTTTAGTCCAGCCAGCAGTTATCATAATGTATATTAGAATAAAAATGATCTAAATTATCAATATTATGCTCTGAGTGCTTATTTCTGCGGATTTAAATAATACCATTAAAAAAAGAAGATTTGAATCTGTCGGATGATGCATATCGGGAAGTGACATAAGTTAAAGGATCGCTTGCGATCTCTCGAGCGACGCAGCTATAAATACTTAAACTGATACACAATGTTAAAGGCAGATCAGAGTGGAAACAATGAACGGTTGGTCGGGAGCGTCCGTTTATCTTTGCTGTCATAATATCTATGCGTTCATCTAGTTACGTGCGCGGGGAATGTCAAACGAAACATGTTTGCTGCCGATTGATTAATTCATTATTATAATTATGTAATGTTTAATGTTATCTTGTTGTCGTGAATGTTAAACACGGAGGTGGGTTTTTTTGTTTGTATTTTAAAATTATTTGAATAAGCATTAATTATATTTATAAAGAAGCAAGTGCTAATAGCATCCGCATTTTTCTGGGTTATTCTAGTTCTGTGACTTAAAAATATGTTTAAATATATTCATAACTTTTTTATTTATGGACGGATTGCCATGAGACACTTTAAGTATCAAGTGATGAATGTATTGCACATTAGTGAAAAGCAGAACGAAATCGGTCATGCCGTTTCTGAGATTAGCGGGAACAAACGCACAGACAAACAGACAAAAATTCTAACAACTACTGTTTTGGATTCTACTGCGTCAATAAAGGTACGTAATAATAGTTTTTCTCATATAACGTTCATGTACAGAAACGGTTCAGCTAAAATTTTATTATTAGTATATAGATGTCGTTACACTTGTTCTACTATTTTTAGATATGTAGTGATTACTATATATAGTGATGCATTATCACTTCAGACCGATAGACGTTATAAACCGTTTATACATTTCACTGTATAGTTTAATACTGTGTATTAGGGATGTTATGAATATGATATTTTGGATCTGAATATGGATACGGATAGAAGATTTTAGACTTATAAAAAAACAATGTATTTACAATGGAATAAGAACCTTAAAAATAAAATAATCAAAACGTTAAAAGATGAAAGCGACGCGGCAAATGTATCGGCTCAGACAGCCAAAACCTGTCATAACGTGTTTCATTTAGACTCTGTCACTATCCGAAATTTGTCGATTTTTTTAAGGATTCGGTAACGGTTTTCGTCGTATTGGGGCGGCCTAGAATACTTCCCCCAATCCCATGCTGACAGAACAGGGTGTCGTGTGAGGCGACAGAAGTCAGCCTGCTTGGTGGTAGGGCTTCGCGTAAGGATTATATTATCAGTATTATTCTTAAGTCGTTAATATTATTATTGGTATTATTATCTTTTCGTGAAGCCTGCCTGGCTAGCTACCATCCACCTGCTTGAGTCAGCCGCCAAACGACTCATCGTGTTCCGGCTGGTGGCTTGAGAGCCGGTATTTTCTTTTTTACCTTTTTCTCATTTCCTGGCCGACAACACATCAGTGATACCTTCGGTCTTACTGATGTCCGTGGGCGACGGTGGCCACTTACCAGCAGATGGCTCGTTTGCTTGTTTGTCGGCTATTACCATAAAAAAGATTTCAAATATATTCTTATTTCGGATATCCGATAGTTTCGGTTGTGGTTACGCAGCTCTTCATTTAATACCGACAGTTAATTATATTTAACCGTAAACCGAGTCGATGTCTTTTTCATAGCAGAACCCGTTTATCATTGATATGAGTTTAACTGCATACTCGGGATATCACCATATCGCTATACAAGGGCTAAGAAACCACCGGGGTTTTAGAAAAATCCAATTCGACTTGAACTACATTTCCGCAATTTGTATCGTTTCAGGGTTAGACCTAACAAAAAAAAACTAGATTTGGACAGTAAGTGTATCCCCATACTCGTCGACGCGTATTCAGCTTATATCTATTAGAAAAACTTAAATATCTGTGGTAATAAAGGCAAAAAGACGTCCGTTGTCACGTTAAGTAGCTGTCTAATCTTACGCCGATTCCGCATTGACTGGGTTGGAGATACATAATACGCATACGTTTCACGAGACGTCCATGTCGTATAGGGAATGTTAATGCCCACTAATGTGTGTATTTATAATTTGTTTTTCAATTGTCACAGAGGGGCGGTGTGTGAGTGTCGCACCGCCATGTCGCACCACAGCGACGAGCAAGCGCTGCTCACTGTCACATCGGACTCGTTCTGGGAGCCGGGCAACTACAAGCGGACGACGAGACGGGTCGACGACGGCCACCGGCTCTGCAGCGAG
This sequence comes from Agathymus mariae mariae, assembly GCA_018251895.1. Lineage (NCBI taxonomy): Eukaryota > Metazoa > Arthropoda > Insecta > Lepidoptera > Hesperiidae > Agathymus > Agathymus mariae. The sequence goes on along the minus strand of DWPT01003132.1, from coordinate 12,167 downwards.
CTTCAGGCTCTGGTACAGGAGAGGGCCGATATTGAGAAGACGTACGCGAAGAGCTTGCGCGGCTGGGCCAAGAAATGGAACGATTTGATTGAGAAAGGTGAGCAGTTTTAATTTAATATGTAATGATTGTAAATAATATTAATATCCCCGCACTGGGATTCCGAGGCGCGGTTGGCATGGACGTACTCAATAATGCTTAACGGGCAGCTCATATAGTGTAACCATCATTTATCCGTGACATATGTGTCTGAAACGGTCGCTAATCTATTCCAGGACCCCATGCTAGAGAGGCAAGATCTATAATGTTATAATGTCTGGAATGGACATCATTAACCTATCTTTAATTGAATAGTTCTTTTCGAGGTTGTTCGCAGTTATTTCGCACCGACATGCATAAGTTATTCAACATTTTTAAATACAGTACATTACATTTTTTGACCTTCACATTGTTTAACCGTAACAAATATGTATATTAGTTTATAACTGATGGCTATAGCAAAATCATATTTCGTAAGTTTTATTCTATATATTTCATTGTTTTGTTAAATTTATCATGTAAAATATATTAACATATGATTTGAACTAACTATATTTATTTATTGTTTTTCTATCATAAATAAATGTACATCACATTGGTCAAAGTACAATGTTTTAAGAATGTTCTTAATATAATATCGTTATTTTAGTCACGACAACGTTGCTTTGATCCCAAAGGCTAACTGATTTTATCTTAACGATATTAAAACGAATTCTTGTAAATTCACATGTGAATGCGTATTCCTCGGGCATCGAAGGGAATGTGGTCCGATATGGGGGCTTTTTGTGAAACATCCTTAGTGCCGGATATTCATTCATCCACAAATTCTATACCGACGAAACACGGGACCTACTCTCTGCCTTGGACACAGAATGCTATAGACCAATGATAATATTACCTTTCACTTGCACATGAATGAGAGCAACTTTTAGGTCAAGCTTACTCAAAAGTGAAACACAACAATATAACTTTTTGTCACTGGGTGCATAGCCATTTTTTTAGAGCATTTGCGTCTACTTAGCATTTTTATTTGGTAAATATCTCAAGAAGAACTTTAACATTTAACTTTACATTATAAATAAATCTGTTAGAAATGTTTAAAATAATAATTACATTAACTAAATAATGTTATTAGTATTATTTTATTTGTAACCAGTGCGATCAGTCGTCTGAAGTTTACTTAATCTACGCTCTCAGTAGTCTTGTAACTGTAACTGAATATAAAGGAAAGGGAGCTTTGTGGGAAGATAAATAAAGCCGTTTTTAAGAAATACACACTTATTCGTATGCAAAATTTAGGTCTTAACAAATTTGGCGCGTGACCGATTCGTTTGTGGGAAACTTGAGGGGAAGTTCGATTAACTATAGTTTTTCTTAAATTTTATTCGGTACAGAAAATAAATATAGACATACATTATGTAAGTAGGCTTAGTTACTTGCATTAAATACGTGACGATCGAAAAGAAAGTTATAATGGTATAAATACGGTTTTTGTTATGATTGTCTTTAAAATATTTAAGAATTTGTTAAAATATAACTTTACATAATAAATTTTTGGTTAATTATGATATTTGAAATGTTTTCCATTTAATACGTTTAATTCAAAACGAAATTAATAAACACCGTCATACCTACTCGGGTTACATCTATTAACATATTCGATAGGTTATTTAGTTGGGACAGTTCAAATTCATTGATTCATACGGGCATAACTGATACTGTTAATAACATTATATAACTTCAATTACCACATTAAAGTATGTATGTCTTGTTTGACGTAGTCTTTGAATTGATTTCACTGAGATTTAAGTGAAATAAATCACTTAGATATTAATTGTTAATAAGTAACGAGACACTCGTATGTAGTGTTATTACTTCTAAGTGTACACAATAACTACACTTGAGCGTATTGTATTTAAATTGATAAAATGTAAAAGAGAAAATTACAACTTACAATAACTTACAATTACATAACATACAAACAAGGATATGATTATAGTAACAATATTATTCTTAACTTATATTGCAGATACACTACCAACTTTGTGGTAATTATATGTTTTTGGTGCAGAGAACCGGTAATAATTGCCTGTGGTTAGTGTGAATCATTTAATGGCTAAGAAGTTACGTAACTGTTCAGAGTAATTTTTTGAATGACGTCAGACGTAGGTGAGTATTACTGAATTTACCTTTTATGTATGCGACGTTATATAGCGGAAACTAGTGGTAGCCTAATGGTTTGAATGTTGGTTGGTTGAATGGGAAACTCGTGCTCAAATTCTAAACGCACCCACTTTTTATTACTACTATTATTATTAAGCACGCATTTTTTTTTAATTATATGCGTATTACAATGTAATCAATCAATTGCTCCGATGAAATAAAGTATCGTGAGCAAACCTGCGTGCCGGAGAGTTTACTAAACTGAAGATTAACTGAACTGTATGTATTGTTTTAACAAGATAATCTATTACTTAAACAAGAAAGCACGATTGATTTCAAATAATACACCGGTCAAAAGCTTATAAAACTAGTCGGTATTTAAACACATTAAACACCCACACATCTGTGTAACACATTGTAAAGGCTGTAAAAATGTACACTTCATAATTATTTTACGACAGTACATTTACGATAGTAGCCGATACATTAGGTAGTAAGTGATTAATTATTCTCTGTGGCGTTGTTAATTTTATCAATCTCATAGCGGTAATAATAAAAACCGCTAGCAGCTAATGTAATTATTATTATGTTTTTTTATTCTCTAACTTTAATCTTCGAGGGCGGTTACTGTCCATGAATTAAATACACCTGAATATGCAGTCGTGCGCCTTACCAAAGGGCCACTTCAGACTGAAAACAAATTTTTCGAAAGTGAAACTGTATCATATCTTCAGTCAACCCGTGCGAGGAGTAGTCGCGGTAGAAGAAGCGTCAACAACCTCCCTAAGATAATGTGTTTCAACTTACAGTTAAAAAGAACACATATTATTACTTATAAGCATGTACATATATCAAAGTAAATCTCGTATTTAAAATTGTCTTTCGTCACTGAATTGATCTTCGGAGCCTGCACGGAATGTTAAAGGAACTCCACAACATCCCACGACTAGTACGAAATCCAATACATACAAAGAAATATTCAAAAAAACAATAATGGAGCGGATGGGTATAACTTAGCATGTTACATGGAAAAAAGTGCAAATGTTGTAGCACGATTTTGTTAGTGTTTTGTGTCGTAATATGATTATAAGAATACTCACTGACGTTTCACTCGGATATAGACGTATTAAACGTTATAACCGATCGCTAACAGATATGTATGGGTGAAATAAAAAACGAATAAATTATTTAGAACTTGGAAAAAATTATATAACGTTAATAACACGGTAACAAGGTAATCCGTTGTCTTGTAAAAATAAAATAACAGTTTGACTTCGTTTTTACATATTTTTCAGTATTATACACAGAAAAAAAGAACAATTTATTTACAACGGAATAACAACCTTAAAATTGAATAATAAAAGCTTCACAAGATGAAAGCGACGCGGATGGTGTATATGCTCGGCCGGCAAAAATCAGTCATAACGTGTTTCATTTAGATTCTGCCCCTATCCGAAATTATTCGGAACTTTTTTATCGGTTTCGGTTATATTACTTATTTCGGATATCCGATGGTTTCGGTTACGGTTCCGAAACTCCTAGCTCAGAATTGTTAGCTTTAAACAGCTTAAAACTTGTGTACCTACTCGTACAATACTCTTAACCGAATGTATCTCTACACTAACTCTTATATCCTGTTGGACGAGAATAAAACCATTTCCCTGGATAAAAAGTATTATATCTAACGACCCATACTATATTTTCCAAATATGCCATGTATCATCTAAACCCGTTCAAAGATTTCTACAAGCCTGCCAACATTGAAATAAATAATAATAATTAATGTAACGATTCGGCCTCGTTGCAGTTTCATTATTAGTGTAGAAGGCAGATGTAATAGAAAGATATAGTTCGTTCAATACTGAGTTGGTATTGTTGTCGGTTTTCACAGTTGAGTGGCCAACGATTGTAGAGCACTCTTTAAACGTTACGTATATACTATCACAGTTTGTTTATCTACATTTTGATACTTCACCGGTTTCCAGTATTGTAGCTGTTGATTGATTTTATACCATGAATGGTTTATTTACCTGAATGGTTGAATTCGTTGGAATCACTATCGGAAATCGAAAAGATCTGGTCAGTTCTGAAGAGGATTTGTGGAGAAAGGGCTTTCTGTGTTGTAAAATTATCTATGGACGGCAGATGTAGGTACCGCACACAGGCACGCAAATAGAAAACGTTCAGAAATTACTTATCAATTAATATTTCTCGTTTTCTGTTCAACTTAATTGATTTGGGATTATAGATTTTAATGTGAACATGTTTTAGTGTAATAAAGATTTTTATTTTTGTAAAAGACGGGAAAATGAGACTACAGAAAAATAAATTCTCAGATTTCTTTTTTTCAATACACGAATAAACATATGTATTGTTGTGTGTTTGGAATTGACTCAAGTGTCAGTTTTTTCATTGATCAGTTTCTTCATTCATGAATTATTCCTCCTACATAAATTCTCAATTTGTTTTTTTTATTATCACGCTTCAATGTACAGGCATATTATAAAATGACACTCTTATAGTATTTAATAGCACATGTGGTGTTCTAAGTGTTGGAGAAACGTAACGTGGATGAGGTTCTTGTGTACAGCCTATCATTCTTGCCTTACACTACATGTACGAATATGATGGGAACTAACAATAAAAGGATGAAAATACTGTTATCTATTTTACTGAACGTCTAGGAATTGAGTAACGCATAAAACTTTTGATAACAATTATTAATTTGCTTCATGGAAGTGATTGATATAATAATACTGAAATTATAATGATTTAGTGCGAATTTTGTTTGTGTGGATGTGGAGCCACGTAATCTCCGGAGACCGCGGCACCTGTTTTAAAGAATAATTTATCATTTCAAAGGCACATTGTGCCGGATGGACTTACACTATATATATACATTTTGTAATTGTATTGTAGCGGACAGCTAGTTATCTTATAGATACATCATCATTACAAGCGATAATTATCCCAATGCTCGGGTCTCCCCTCACCATAAAAGGGGTTAAGGTACGCCACGCCACGCCACGCCGCCACGCTGGCCAACTGCAGGTTGGCAGACTTCATACACCTTTGAGAACATTATGAAAATATCGCGCGATATTTTTTTCAACGGCAGCAGTGATTATTAATTTCCAATACGCATATAATTAAAAAAATTCTAGGTGCGTGCAGAATAGAACTTGGGTCTCCAGTGACCAACATTTAAAACCAATAAGCTACTACTGCTTTCATTCGTATAAAAACATTCATACTTCTTTTGTAAGAACGGACATGCAACATTCAAACCCAGACAATCTCAGATTAATGGGCTGAACTTCGAAGCCATATTGATATTTCAATAGTAAGTGGATCTACTCGTTAGTAAAAAAAAAGTTTTTAATATAGCTCCAATAAAATATACTTGAGTATTAATTGTCACCGCTCTGTTCTTAAATGTACTTATGTATTTAAACAGCCGAGATATCCACGCTTCAATTAGTATAATTGCAATTAATATAATCGCGACCGCGCGCGCCGCCTCCTCGTTTACATCGAGTGTCGAGAAGGTTAATTAATCGCAGATCCAGCGGACATAACGGACAGGTAGATAAATAATGTCGTTATTTGCTGTTCCTGTGACTATGTTGTAACATCTGATGGTAAATATATTTTTTTTGGGATTAACACATTAGCGGGCATTGACCCACGTGTCACACGCTACATTCATAATGTCAAAACTTAGCATATAGCGTTTGATATTAGAAGGAAAGATGACGTTGTAAAGAGTAAGAATTAATTGCATTAATAAACGATTGGACTATTTAATAATTAAAATTCGTATTAATAATACCACCCAGTGTTGGTAAATGTAATGTAAATTAACAGATGTAATTTAAAATATCAGAACCGTTTTTTCCATACATTAATAAATATAAGTAATTAAATTTTGAGCAGAGCAGATTCTGCTCGTCGGTAGATAAATATTCGTTACCTTAGAATATTCGTTTTGTTTGTCGATAAATATTTGCGCCGTCCGAAGGTAAAAGGAATAGTTGTGTACACATTGAAAGCGAATGGTAAGGTGTCCTTACGATAAAACGCTCCAAATATTTTCATGAAATTTATTTTTTGCTCATAAACATATCTTTTCTATCTACGCACACCTCATCCTTCATGGCCAAGTTTACGTAATATCATTATTTTTTTTTCCATTGATAATGCAAAACGAAATCAAGCCTTGACGCGTATGATTTACATAATTTGCAGATTAAACGTATGCCAGTAACAGGTAGATAATTATATGATGTAACACACTGCGGAACACTAGTCTCTCGTAGTTGATGAGACCGAGACCGTACTCTACCACGCCGCTTCACTATATATTGGTGGAGAGCCAACCCAAGTGTCGGAAGATTTTTTGTCACAAGAACGTCTCTGACATGTCCAACGATTGCTAACTGACAAGGAAAGTTAAGATGCCGACCGAAGCAGAAGGCCAGTTGTCCAACCCTTACTTCTGAGAATTAATGAAGTACGCCAAGATATAAGATAGAGAGAAAAGGTGGTAGAAGTTTCTGCATGGTATATTAAATGTATTATACGACAATCTTAACTCTTGCCACGTACGCTTTACGCAGAATTTCCCAAAGAAAACACGTCTGACTTTGCATAAATTCATTTTCTAAAGTCACGTTATTGAATAAGGGACTCTTATGCAAAATTTCGCCCTTAAAGCTAGACATATCCATTAGGATAAATGGTGTTTGCAAGTCAATCAAATGTTAAAGAATTTTATATTACATTACTAATATTAAGAGTGTGGTGTTGGTCAAATTACACGGAAGATTCGCGAAGATAAATTCTGTTTTTCCTCCACTCCGTATTCTTAAAGTAGTGATCGCGCAAGCTTCTCCAGTTAATAAACTATTATTCGCGAGCTATATTGCGTTCTCTCTCCACTTGCGCATTCGTACGCTGATCGAATAAAATATCACCGATGAAATGGAAAGTTGTAACGCGGTCCGAATTTGATGGGTCACTCGTTCGATTCCCCTCACGGTTGGTACGTGCCGAAAATGCATACTTTAACAAAAATCGAAAGTGCTCGGCTAATAGATTTAAGCGATTGGGGTTTCAAGGCTTGCATAATTAAGTGATTCGGGGAAACGGGGGAAAGGAACGCCGCGGGCGATACGGGCCTTTCTTTAATTTTGTAAACTGCTTTCAAATTGACAAGTAAAAACAAATGTAAAAACCATTATTATTTTACAGAGATTACTTGTCGAATACTGCAATAATACTGTTTTTCGACAATTGTATATTTAAATTGCTGAACGTATTTAAGCCGGAAGAGATTACTGTTTTTGATTATTCTTTGTTTGTGAGTTAATAACCATAGTATTGGATTGCAGTCGATTCGCTCGACTTTATGCAATCTATCTTATCTTGAATAAAATTTACGAAATAAAAATTAATATACAGTTTTGATCTCGTTACAATTCTGTTATTATTTTAATTTAGTAAAATAACATAAATTACTATATTAGTTTAATTAATTTATACTATATTCATTTGATTGCATGGCGAAATCAGCTGTGCGTTTGATTTTCAAGATTATAAAACTGCCATACAGTAACCCCTTCGTTTATTGTGAACATACCTTTACAAGTTCACATTCGGCAATCGCAACAGTAGCAGTATTACATGATCGGTTACATTCGTCGCGCGTACAACGCCAGGTGCATTGTGAAATGGTTATCGAATCGCCAGTTTCGGTCCTTCGAACTCAACAGGTTCGGGGTTCGACACAGTTTCAATTGCTGGAGGTGTTACACTTATAGCAAGTAACCGGCGCCGCAAATCAGCATATTAATTGTAGTTTTAGATGTTTAGCTAGACGTAACATAATTGAATTCTACTGTAGCTATGAAACACTGCTTAGGCTAAGTAAGAAAAATTTACCGTGTGAACGTTAATCGTTCATACCGTTCAGAACTTACACGATCATTTATAAAGTATAAAAATGTATATAAAATAATAAGTGAAGGTTATTGGTCTAAAATTGACATACTAAAATGATAATTTATATGTTGTTCTTTGCGCTCCATAGATGGCGCTGACCGTCCGAGTATTTATTTACTGTGACATTTAACAATTGAAAACAAAGATGTTTTTGTAGTAGTCTATGCAAAAAAAAATGAAGAAAATTATCGCAGTGACTTGCTTTCACTAACCTATGATTTTCTAGAACTCAATCAACACTCAAACAATATATAATGTTCCAGAGATACGTGGATGGGTACTGTAACGTGTCCCCCTGTCACTAACCATTGAACGTTTGTCACGGAACGGCTGTTTGTTCAAATAGTATCGCAAGATAATACTAAACATATACCCAGTTATATATTAGGTCACTGCTCCAATCACATGTAACAATAATAAGCTAGCGTTTACACATTCATACCTTTGCAGCAAGGTTCTCTATGTTGCGGGTGGCATGGAGTTAACAAACACCCATGACCAAATAATTAGGATCAAATCCAGGACAGCCTACACCCGGCAGGCAGGGTCATTTACAACAGGGCTACGGCGTCCTTAATATGGGAATTGTCAATAGTGAAACTTAAATATGAAATAATAATAGCTACGTTGTTTCCTGCGCCATTTCTCCACAGCACAACATGTTCCTAAGTGGTGGTTGTAATACTAGTTCAGAAATAATACCGTTGTCGCTCGTTGCTATAAACTATTGTTATTTTGTTTGTATGTATGTAGGTATGTATTAATTATAAGGTATATACTTATATGTATTATGTAACGTCTTTACCATTAAGTAACCATATTTTCCTTTCTTTTACACACTCGATATTCAAGACGTGTGGATTTATTTCGAAGTTAGTTTTCAGTTATAACTATATATTGAGTCTATTTGTTTTTTGGTAGACCCTGTTGTTTGGTAGCGGCTGTCCGGTTCGTTGATAGTATGCTCGTTTGGGTAAATTGCGTTGTGTTACAGTTTTAATTGCACAACGCGTCGGTTTAATTAACCCTGGGGACAGGTTATAATTTTTTTTATCAGAATTATTTCCGGGTTTGAGGTGAAATATTACCTTATGATTAAGTTATGACATTAACACATTCAGTGGATAGGGGGGAGTTTTCTGTGGGCGTGTGACATGATCATACGTAATCAAGACTCCATCAACAGGCATGAGCCGAGATGAAACATAGGGATCACAACCTCCTGGTTGTCTAAGTATTGGAGGAGACAGATGTAGTGAGCCTTTGATACTGATGCACATTTATTAGCCAAGAGTATGATTTTTTAATTATTTGATTTAATTTGATACATTCTTTTAAGTATATTAGAAATTTTATTTTTACAGTTTTATAATACAAGAGATTAAGGGACCATGTCTGATACTATTAACATTTATCTTTTCTAGATTAAATAATAATATCTAGCCCACTTCTCGTATATTCTATGATAGGCAAAAGTCACAGCTATAGAATAGATACGCTTAGCTCGTGACAAAATAATAAAATACCCTCGTTTCTACGAAGCGGGATTAGATAGAGAACTTCTCAACTGTAAATATTTAGCACGTTGTGTCCACAAAATACCGAACTGACGATCATAATTATTTTTGTTGCAAAAATAAGTTTTTCGCAAATTACGAGTTAGGAAGCTGACTTTTATTTAAAGTTTCGGAGCGATTATAGTGTGATGGTTGAATTTGAATTGAAAAAATTAATTTAAATTGAGATGTGTGTGTAAAAAAAATCCAAATAAATACCAACCATGAAATAATAATTGCTATAAGTGAATCGCACCTAAAGAAAATTAAATTTTCCAACAATTCACAAACTCGCTACAACAGTAATTTTCAACCTTAAAGTTAATTAATATGAAGATCACCGACGGCGTCGGTCGACCTATTTCGGTGTGTTAACAACAATTATCTTGAATTACAACTTGGGACCAATTCGCCGTCGTACCAAGTAATTTATTCACTCTCAACAGCAGGATTTTCTCTACCTATAAGAACTTTATTTATGACAAGGTAAGAGTCACTTCAGTTCAAAGAAAAATAGGCACAAACATACCGAGTGTTATTTATCAATTAAAGCCTCCCTAAACCATATGTTTCTAAATTTTCATTCATAGATTACTTTTACTTACACTGTTCGTTGTCTTAGTAAGTGTAAGTGTGCCATTAATGTAGTGTACAGTAACAAGCGCCATAATGTAATTTTTTATTAATTTTCATCAAACAATTATCTGATCAATGAATTTCTTACTTAATATTAGAATAAACTTTGTAAGGTTTAGAATAAACTAATCAATTAAGATAAGTATAAGAAGCTAGGTAATTGTGGTGGTGGTACCTGGTTGTCGGCAAAATGCTGGCAGCGTTTCGTCGTTGTACAGCATTGCTTATTACGGTGAGCGAGAAAGCTTCCAGCTCTCGGGCCGCATGTCTTATTTTTTAGCTTTGTTGTTGACGGGCCAAGAGTCTCCACTTCGAAAGCTTTGAAAAAAAGCATCCCGAGCCAAGATTCCCGTACTTCTGATATTTATTATTTTCTAAATATTATTATTACTTTTAATTATCCCACTACAACTTTCTATGAATTTGTACACCATGGGATGTAATGTCTCTTTGTCTCAGTCTCTCTTATGAATGTATGTCTTAACGGAATATTTTTAATAACTGCTAGATTTGATTTGTGAAGAACATTAACCGTATGGTCTAAATGGAAATTTATAAAATGCGTTATTATTCTTTTTGACGCAGTTTCAATTTGTCAACATTCACATGTATATATATATATATAACGTGTATGTATATATATATATATATATAAAAGTAAATGTTCTAGTCTTAAGAAGTACCGGAGCTATGAAAACAAGTAAATCGCTGCAAGAAAGTTACACGAACACAACAGAACATTACCACTGTACTTTGGTAAGCTGTCTCGTATTGTACCCAGGCCCCGAATACGGCACAATGGAGGCGGCCTGGAAAGGTGGCATGGTGGAAGCTGAGCGGCTGTCGGACCTGCACCTGAGCGTGCGGGACCGGCTCGTCAATGACGTCATCGGGCAGATCAAGAACTGGCAGAAGGACACGTATCACAAGGTCAGTGTCAGTGTTTATACTACTTTGTCTACGTCACACGGAAGTCCTATCAAGGTCGCCCCGACAGCATCTGTGGTGTTAGAATTTTGTTTACTTATCTACGTCAGTCCGATGACCTCGAAGTTGGTAACTTACTATTGCAACAATAGTCCCAGAAAAGTGTTATCGGCTTATTTATTATTATCTTTATATATAACACTTTTTCTTGTGTGACTTGATCGATTTTGATGAAATTGTTTGTGTGTGTTAAAGGGGATTTGAGAATGGCTTAGATTTACAATTTCGTCCACTGAAAAATGTTTTTTTGGACAAATTTGGAAAATGTAAATTTTCCACTGGAAATTTGCGAATTAAAGACGTGTGTACAGGACCACGTCTATCGGGTCCGCTTTATCTATATTTATTAAGGCTGAAGTGGTAACACGCGCCATCTCCGTAATTATGATATATTGACATTTATATAGGTTTGGTTGTAGCTTAAAATATAGGTGATCATCTTTTATAATTATATGGTCGATGCTTCAAAAGGGTCTGTTGTTTACACTACCTTAATGAGATTTGAGAACGTGATCTTTACACGGGCAAAGTAAAAGTGAAGATTGAAGCGACGAAAATTCCTTACGAAGGAAGTGTGCTTTAAAGTTATATGCCAACACTTACATTCCACCTAACGTGGCATTCAGCAGGGTGGAGTACGGACGAAATCGTTAATTAATCGATAGTGTTAAACGGCAGTTGGTTACTTCATGAAATGTAAGCGTTTCGTTAAATCAGAGTTCCCCAAACTTTTTTGTGTCGTAGACCCCTTGCCATGTTTTTCCGTGTTGGGTAGACCCCCTACT
>DWPT01003131.1:0-14926 GCA_018251895.1 Agathymus mariae mariae | reverse complement strand
CGGATTGTTGCAAAGTAAATTAATACTAATTTAATAACAATGAATTTCCGCAAAGTAACGCCTGATACTATCAACAATACATTTACGTTCATGAATCAAATTTATTTTACCAATTACCAAAGCTATCAATTTTATATATTGGGTATGTATAGAAATATAATTAACACAAAACGTGTATACGAGTAATAAGTAGGGAGAATAAAAGTGTAAACCCTATTGCCCTCAGTCCCTCAAAGCTTCAGGGAGCCAAAGTAATAGAACCCGACACCTGCTTAATATAAGATTGCAGACTGAAGTAGCCGCCAGAGGATTACTTTTAAACCCATTTAGCGTCTAACTAACGAGATTTTAAATCGATTTTGTCTTCACCACTATCCGAACAAATAGTCTGCTTCGCAACGCTGTAGCTTTTTACGTCTACGTCCCAGCAACTATAATAATATAATATTCAGAAAGTTCTAAAAGAGAAATATAAGTGTATTGAAGTTGGTCAAGGAAATCTGTTACTATGGAAAACCACAACAACAGCGGTTTTCTAACGATCGATAGGTTAAAGACGAATGAAAGACCAATTACGTTTCTACAATTTATGTATGGAGAAAACAACAACAATTTACAGAGAGCGACGACATCTACCAGTAGGTAGAAGGAATCTAACACACCGCTAATGTTTTGTATTTAATTATATAAATAAATAAATAATAATCATTCACGAGCCCGAAATTAAAATTTGTCTTATGAATGTCTGCCTCAGGAATCGAACTTAAGATCACTCGCTTGGCTAGTAAGGTTATTACCAACTGGATTACAGGGTCGTCAGAAGGTCAAAAGTCGTAGTATCGCTACACGCACTTAGATCACGGTCTCTATGCTAGAATTTCGTTGAGTCCCTAAAAATCATGATAGCGGGTAAGAGTGAACTGCAGACCGATTTATCACTAGAACACGACCCCACTCATTTATATTCCACACGCCCCGGCCGCTGCGTGACGCGACGAACGCTTTTATTCTGCACACTTACAAACCTTAAAACTTATCTACGTGGAATGATGCACGACACTACAGTGTACGAGGTATAAGAATACATGAAATACAAATGCAACCCATTTGGGTCCGTATGCTTCTTAAAAATTAACGGTTGAATCGAATCGATCAATCCGGTTGAAAGGTAAAGGTTCTTGCGTTTCTTGTGACTTGAAAACAAACATTTATGTTACATAAATGTCTGCCCCGGCCGGTAATCAAATCCCTCATTCGGCAAGAAGGATTATTATCAACTGGAATACGGGACGTTGAAATAAAAGTATAGCATATTATTCTATTCAAGCTCTAACGGACCCAGAGACGCGCGTGTGCTCAAAATAAACACCCTTAAAATTATACTCGGCAAACCATTCGACAACTATCTCTGCAAATTATTTTCATAACAGGTTTTCCTATAATCGACCTTAAATCAAAACCTGCCTTTTTTCAATTTTCAATGTTAACAACTTTACGTGCCTATTTTCATACGTCTGTACTCGGTTGAAATCTAGAGTTTGACTCGAGCTCATTGGTATGCCGGCAGCGGGTCGCGACCTACGGCGCTGTTGCGAACGATATCGATCGGCGCTCACTTTCTTACACCGTGACCTTCGGACGTTGCGATGTGCCGCCGTATACTGTACGTGTTCACTACGTTTTATGTTGCATCCACGAATAGTTTCTCATTTACATAATACAACGTTTAGAAGTAACGTTTACAAATAATGAAGATGAATATACAAACAATATTTATTTAATTTTATTCACAATTGTACAACAAACAAAATCGAAATAAGTAAGATAAAAGATATACAATATACAATGTGTCGAAAAAGGATGAACGTGATTATCAAGGTACAGTTAAAATCTGTCATCAGCCAAGTAGGTACAATTTAATAAAACTCTCTTTTGTTAAGTTTCGTAAAATTTCAATGAGATATGTTATTCTTTTGCATTACGCAACCAAACGAGCTGAAGGTTATAGTAACGATAACGCAATAAAATAAACTCCTTGCCATGGAATTTCGTAATATCAGGGACGGCACCAACGCGTTGCCGACCTACAAAGTAGCGATAGACCCTTTTTTTGAAGGACCCCATTTCATGTGGAGAATTATGGCCCAATATTACCCGAGATCACTACTCAGATACTCAGAGACGGCACTGAGATAGACAATTTGGAGTGTCATTAATTCATTTCTTTGTCAGTAAGCACGCAACTTTCAAAAATTCACCGGCCTCGATATCAGAGCACGTAACATGGAGGCAGATTATAGTACTATAGTTCTGTATTAGATTAATATGTTCAAAATACGTTTCATTCGAAAATGTGTTTAAGGACCTCTATTTGAAGGAAACGGCATTAATTAAAATCGCAGTAACTGTAGTTGGATCGGAAACAATGCGCCATTTGTTTACCTAATTCAGTCATAAATCTGTTTAGATTTAAAACGTAAAATTACATTGTATGCAAATGTGGCGCACCCCTGCATCAAACCAGGGATGTTTGTTTACGCGTTGCGTATAGGAATAAAGGCGATTTTTGCCGTCGATAGAATCAGTTACCTTACCCTCGGTTCTTGATCAAGTTGCGAATCGTACCGAATTTGATATAACTTAAAATAAAAAAAAATATTTTTACCTCGAAAACGTCATGCGATGTATTTATTGTGTACCTAAGTAGTGTGGAATAGTCCACTATCTGGTTGAACTAACCTACTTAATAATTGCAAAAGAGATATACACACGATAACGTAGTTTAAACAAAGCTAATTTTAATCAAAAATTAAGTGTAACAGTACCTACATTCAATTAAGAAATAATTGTACTATGTACATTTAATATAAAAATTAATAAACATTAGAAAACGCTGCGAGTACTTGTCGGTACCGTCCAAATAATCGCGTATCGGAATCAAATTTCTCATATTCACACAGACACACACACTTTCAAAATGAAACCCAAAACACAGTAACCATGTCTATTAACAAGGCTGAATGTGACACAGCTTAGTCTTAGCGCTATATCTACCGGGATATAGTCCTGGTTTTAACGCTCTCAGACCTGGATAAAATATAAATGATACCTGGACGAACGTGAGCCGGGTTGTTAGTTCGTGATAATAGTGCATTGAAAACTCAATGAATTCTCCCTTCGTCTACATTCACATTTAGATAGATAGACGTATTCGTCTGCGAGGTTTGTGTAAACGCCTCCAGCTATTCGTCCCCGGAGCGTTCGTACAATAAATCGTTGTCTGGTAATGTTACGAATACTAATGATACGCGCACATTAAAAAGATTAATTACTTCTAAAACTGTCAAACCAATTGCTTACGTTTGTCGTAGGTGTTATAGAAAGTTGTGGCGAGACGAATTAATTTAAAATTAGGATGGATGATAAAACTTTATCAGAGCTCACAGAGGTCGGATAAATGGAGATGTAAGATGGGTGTAAGAAAATAATAATAAAATAAAATTGCATTTTACTTATCTAATAAAAGGGTTCGTCTAATGGAACTAACCGTAAAATACTTTTATAATAATTTAAAAATGTATTTTATGAAAAACGTTTTGATTAGACGTTTTAAGATTTTCACATTTTTTTTTGTCATACTTAAAACAGATACATTCCCTATCTCTCACGAGATTGGTTCGAACTTCATGGATTTTTATAAAAACTCATACGTAAAGCATCAAAATCAACATTCGAAATTAAAAGTATGTTTTTGCTTACATTTCCTGCATCACAGACCTGTAATTGACAACAGCAACAAGACGCCAACGTTAAAGTATGGAGCCCTCGTCAAACGTTCCTTTCCGCGAGAGCTAATTGCGATGCGTATTCACGCAAACAGACGAACGGAAGTACTGTACGTACGAGTATACAGACCTACACCGTTTTCGACGTACCATGACAACGGTGTAATTACAGAGCCATAAGGTTTCGTTTCGAACGGTGACGTCGCTTGAGGTACATAAATATTTTTGTTGGTACGTGACAAAGATGAGAGGGGCACGTTCCGTTTAATTTTCATTGACAATTTTAGTGTTGCCAGCGCGCAGGATTATTTACAGTGTGTTGTTGGATATCATTCGTTTAAATAATTAAGGAATGGTACGGTTTTAGGAGGTTGATTTTGAGCAGAGTATGTTGTAAGAAGAACAAGAAAACCCTGTCAATATCGGTGACATTTGTTTTTGTTGGACCCAGGTTGTCACGGTAACCGCCCGAAAGTTTTCATCTATGCTCCGTGACTATTGTTTCATGAGAGCAATTGGAACTAACTATTAAGATGAGTTTCCCTTTCGGCCCATTGAAAGATAAAGAAATTTTGCCACAAGTGGATCACTAATTCAATTTTAAATAAACGCCTAATATTACTTACGCACGTAACTCTACATGTAGTTAGGGTCTATCGAATGGAAAGTCCTAGCTTTAATAAATATTTATCTTCACATCTCGGGTGTTTATGAGATCAGATGCACATATATGTTTATAAAATATTCTACATTATATGAGCAAGTATGCTTATGTATTGTAAAGGTCTTCCATAATTTCAATGTGACTCTCGAAACAGAAGCGTCTATTGCAAACGTTACACGCCTGAAAGCAGCTCGCATGTCAATAAAAGGCTGGAAGACGCGTCCATATAGCGTTGAATTCGTTCTATATTTTCCCTTTCTCGTATACATGAATCACTTCTACAGGAAATTTATATAGTTTTCTGTCAATTATAACTTGAAAAATATTCTTGAAATTGAATTTATATTTTTGCTAACTTCCTCTGGCTTTGCTTTAGATAATCTACGCCTTACGGTTAGAAATAGCATCCCTATTTTTTTTCTTGTATTGTAAATTAACAACATATTAATTTAATGTAATAGTTGCAGCCAAGTAGACAAAATTATTTACTGGCCACTACCGTCTTAGTGGAAAGTCCATGTTAAGTTTTGTTTCCTTACTCGTAGAAACAGATACATTTCTTGTGATAAAAAGTATCCTAGATTATGGCCCATTAATACATTACTGAAATGCCAAGTGTATTAAAATCTGTAAAGTGGTTTTAGTGACTGTGAGACAAACAGATAAAAATTTCAAAACAAATATTCTGATATTGATAACAAAGTCACATCTACATATATTAAAATTTTCAAAAAATATTATATGTATAGCTTGGACTCCATAACAATTATCTTATATAGAACATGGGCAAAATCCGTCAGAGTCCTCCAGACTTTCACAATCATGTTTGTCGCCTTACAAATTTTGGAAGAAGATTCCACCCGAGGCATTCCCGGAGCGCCGTGACATTGGTTTTACAATGGTGACTTCCCCGGTGTTGTCTATGTCTATGCGCGATGGTCCTCACTTGGTTAGATCAGATGGTATAGCTGCATTTTTTATTTGTAATTCGTTTTATAAAAAATCTAATCTAATCTAAAATCTTATGCGTAACTTATGTGTGTATTAATTACGTGTTTTTTTTAACAATTTTCAAATATAGTAGGTATAATTAATGTGCTACATACATCCTTGAGCCAAGTCGATCTCCCTGTGAGTGTCGTATGCTGCTAAACGAGGATCGTGGCAATTGTAATAAGTCATTTCAGTTGGCGGTGGACGGAAATTTTAATTCATCGCGGTACTCATGCATAATACCCGATATACATGATATATACCCGAGCAAAATGCTACCTAACAAGGGGATTCATCTCTTTAAACATAATGTCGGTAACGTCTCTTATTTTACGAACATCCATAAGCTGCATTAGCCACTTGTAATTTATTTACTTAATTACACTTACTGCTAAAAAACAAAAAACTAAACGCGATTTCATAAATAAACAAACTCGTAATTCACACTTAAATTGCTTCTTTTGAACTGAATTTATTACGAACAAAACACGGCCATGATTGAGCTCAACAGATATTATTTTTAACCCCGAACACACATCATAACCAGCATGCACACATGTTGCACATTACTTTCTATCGAACCAACCACTCAAGCGGCTTTGAGTAGACATAATTCTAAATTACTCGATGCATTATCTTAATGGTAATGTTTCATACACTGGTTCTGAAGAGCTTTAAGTCCCGGCCATTAATTAGATGGGCCTGTCTGGATTATTATAAAATGAATTAATACTTAGATTATTTGTGTTAATATATTAGTTATTCGCTCAGCTAATGTTGGTATTACAAACAAACCAATACACTAGTAGAACCAAATTGACGTAACGTATATACGTCAATTTAAAAAAGATGCTGTGTTATCGAGAAGAAGCGGCGGAAGAGCAAGTTTTGTGTACTTTCTAAACAATTCAAATATCCCTTAATTGAAACGCAAGATCCATTTTCAAGTGGCGCCCAGCATTTCGTATACGAAGTCAGTCTGAAGTGTCTTCAAATAATTTCAGATGAAAAAACAATAAGGGACACCACAAGCCCCTAGTGTCGACTTACAAATAAAACAGACAATTAAAGAACGCCATCAGCAGGGGCTGACATCATTATGACCGCGTGTTGGGTTGCAGACGTCTTCATCTAGTTGGATTATAGGGACTCGTGTTACGTTTGATGTTTCGGTTGATGATCACTGAACATGAATTATTTTAAATAAATATCTATATTCATAGCAATAGTGTAACGTGATGTTCGTTTTTAATTACTGGGCGTAAAGGTAGCTTTCTTTTAGGCATATGTAACCGACCAGCCACCCTCGTCATTCGTTAGACCTAGTGGCATTTTTTACCAGTCAACCTTTGGTGTTAGTGAGAAAGTGGGGTAGGTGGTACAGAAAACAAAAATTATTAATATAAATATTATTGAATAAATTAGTGTTGATAATCTGTAATACACATCTTCACGGCTTAACTTCATTCAGGCACAGTGTTTAGTCCCGCGTCTAGATGTGGACTGTAAGACAAGATAGTACACACAAGTAAACGTAACCTATATTTGTTTTCAAAAGTAACTAAAAAGTATAGTTTTACGAGATTTATTTTTTCCTATACACGAATGCGCTAATGTCAGCATTTTTTACATCCATCCATTCACCAGACTTTTCAAGTCCAATATTGGGTACTGACCTTTGCCAACTAATGCCATTCCGCTCAGTCCCTGAACTTCAAAACCTCAACGGTTTCTCCTCGTATTTTTCAAGTTATTGGACCTGGTCATGACTCGGAGGATGAGGATGACGGTGATAAAAGGCGTCAATTTGTCAATTGCCAGCAAATTATGCGAACAATGGAACTTTTGCTGGTATAAGGTTTTGTTCCTTTCACTAGCTAATGCTAGATAAAATTATACTTAACACATTTTTTTATTGATTCTGGAAGCTTTTTATGTTTCTCGTTTTAAAATGTCAAAAAAAGCATTCTTATACGAAAATAAATTCATCAGTCCATCATATTTTCAAAATCATATTTCAAAGAAAACGTAATTGACATTCCTTCCAAGCTTTCCGAACAGCAGAAAGACACTTGCGTTCTTCCAATGAAAAATGTTTATTTAAGCATCTGTCGCCCTCAACATTGCTGAAGTAGGAACTTATGGCGAGTAAAAATAATAAGACATTCGATATCCAGCGCGAAGCCGCCCCTCTCGCGGGGTGAGGAATTTAATACCATGAAGTGGCAGAGGGAAACATCATTTCGGTTTGATTTTAGAGGGAAGTTGGTGAGTAGAGTTTATCACGAACTTGTCCGCGTGTAGCAAACTCCGCTTCTTCATACATTTAAGTTATGAGACTTATTCTAAGACAAGTTTAGTAAAAGATATGAAGTCTTTATTGACGATTGAGAATATAATTAGAATTCTTAATGTAAATGTTTGTTGTTTTAAGTGTATCAAGTTAGTTAAAAAGTATGTAGCCTAGCACTTCATGGACCTGCACCCAATAACTTTATATTCATGATTTGTGAAATTATCGTAAGGAAACTTGTATACATCAGAGTTCTTCATAAAAGTGTGAAAAGCCTGCTAATGCGCACTTGACCGGCGTGGCAGTTAGTCTTAACCCCCCCTCTCATTGTGTGAGGATACTCGAGCAGTGGGAAAATTATGGGTTGTAACAAAAAATAAATGATTTAGAAAACATTATTAACAAATCAAAATATCTGATGCGACTCCAACACATCCACCACCGTTAGGTATGTGTGATGACAGTGTTTAATTTTTGTTTCAAATTTCATTACTTAAAGCTTAAAGACCATTAGACATTTTAATTAACCAGTTAAATCATACTCAGTTATACATCTCAATTAAAAATAAAAGTATATACCTACAGCGTCGTGTACGAAAACAACACGCATTTTAACAACGGCCATACATCGGGTCGATCCACGTTCACATTATGAATATTGATAGTACGACGTGCCATGTTTACCGTGCACGTGCCGAGTACTACGATACGCGGGTACTACATTCGGCGTTCGTATAGATACGCGATACGATGTCGATCGTGCAGTTCGTCCAAACCTAGTTCAGTTTAATTACTTGAACAGCGGAAATAGTCAGGGAATGTACGTCGTGGGGAACTCATTTAAATAATACCGTGCAGTACTTTTTATCCTAAAAATAACTGCATACCTACTACTTGTGTTTTTCTTTTTTGTGAGATACAACAGACGTTATTTTGATCATATGTTAGTCATATTCTTGATGAAAGTAAACGTATTTCAGTAGAAAATTCGAATTAACACCTCCTGTAATAACATATTAATATATCTGGGAAGGCAGAATAGTAGATGATGTTTTGTTTTAAATGTTTATATATTAATTTAATTAAAATTACTAGCTATAATGTGAGTGTCATGTGTGTATGCCTCCTACCATTTCTCTCCTCTACAGCGGCTTGGCTGGTAGAGAATTCCAATAGGCATTAAGTTCGCCCTTTGTATCCCCCTTATTAATAAATAAAATAAGCTGAAAATAATATTTGTACCTGGTTATGATTAACAATAAATAGATGCTCACTCTTTCTCTCGTTCGAGTTTTCCTGTGTTTTGAATGGCATGGACATACACAAATGAGACATCACACACAGCTTCGACCTGAGAACAAATATTTATCTGTCACATAAATGTTAGCCTCAACCGGGGCAGGGCCAACCAAGCACTGTCTACTACCTAGCGAGCCGCACGGTCGTCAAAATATTTTTCTGAACATAAATTTTATTACGTAATAACATAGTTTAATGGCTTAAAAGTTATAAAAATGATTTATTGATTTGTCTTACATCAGTCTCACATACTAATTTCATGACTTTTTTAGTATGACTACTAGCGGCACGCCCCGATTTTGTTGGGGTTGAAAATTTCATTACATTTACATGATTTTCATCCGAAATTATGTACCTTTAAAATGGTTACGATGTTCTGAGATGGGTGACTTGGTCTCAGATAGGGGTGTTTTGGATATGAAATATTGGATATGGATATGGATATATGAATAGTATTTCACCGGTTTCGGTTACGGTTACGGATATGAAATTAGTTCGCATTATCTGATTGTTTCGGATAATTTCAGTTACCGATATTATATGATTTACGACTTGGAAAAAGAATATAATGTATTTACAAGGTAACAGTTTGACTTTAAGTCTAGTTATTCTGTAGTATAACGTATTACAATCACATGAGCCTTAAAAATTGAATAATAAAAACTGTCTAAATTGAGAACGACGCGCGGCCGGCGAAAGTCTGTTATAACGAATTTTATTTAGACTTTGCCGCTATCCGAAATTATCGGAAAACTTTTTATCGGATTCGTTTACGGTTACTTATATACTTTAATTTCAGATATCCCACAGTTTCGGTTTCGATTACGGATCTCCATAACAGCCGTGGTCTCGGACACTATTTTCCGCATATGCACAAACTCACAAAATTCGCACTCTTTCTTTATAATATCAATAAAGATGTATGGTAAGTACGAGTAGATGATATATCTATCATCTTTTTGCCTTCAAAAAGTAGTTTTTTTTTTATTCATAAATAATACTTATTATTATTACATAGATGTAAGCTACTTCACGCTCGGTTCACTAGGAAAACAAAATTTAAAAAACGCATGATGTGTGTAGGTAACAATTGGGTACGCTTAAACCCTAAGTTTCCCCATAAACAACGGGGACGTACTTTGACTGGGACCAGTCTGTTGGTAATATGTAATTGTATATAATTATGATGACGACCTCTAAGCCCAATTGATAATGACCTGCGTGCTCTGCGAGGGGTCCTAGGTTCGATTCCCGGCCGGGGCAAACATGTATGACACGGATAAATGTTTATTTTCGGGTCGTGGGTATATGTGAGTCTTATTTATGTATGGCCGGGCCACCTGCTATCCAGGGAATCCTAGCTCAAGGGTGTGAGTGTGTGAATGTTTAGTATTTACTTGTAATATATTTACACTTTGAAAAAAAAATATTCCTAGAGATCTAACGATAAATTTCCGTATGCCGTGTTCATAGTAAAACCACACCTCCCTTCCACGTGGTCGGTTCAGCCATTGTGCTATCTAATCTGCACACCCCCATGTGTAATCAGCTCACGTAGCATCCGTGCGGTAGGACCGGGTTTGATTCCCCGATGCATTGACGGAGGGGTGTAATGATATAATGGTACAAGAGGTTAAGGCGCGCTACATACTTGGCGTTTTGTTTTGTTTATACAATACGTAAACTTCAAATAAAAAAAAAAAAAACTTTCGGATGGTTCTCTATTCCACGCGGGTCTGATATGGACTTTAATAGTTTGTTTTACGTAAATAGCCGACAAACGAGCAGACGAGCCACCTGATGGTAGATGGTCACCGCCGCCCATAGACTCAGTAACACAAAAGACATCACCGAAGTCTTGCCGACTGAATAGGAGGCGGGAGACCTGCACTATTACGGTCATTTTTAGTGAATATTGTAACGTTATAAAAATATTTTATTTGGTTCTTACTCAAATAAATCCCATCTGAGACGAAACTACATGCAATATATCTCTGTATGTATGTATAATGATACGACAAGACAATTGTGTTGTTCTAAATTTGACCATAATTTTATCCCTTTTTGTATTATATACTAACAAAAAACTGTGAGAACGTCGAACCTGTGACCTGTACATAAATATATAATAATGTTAATATATATATTTTTATCTCTATTTTAATGTAAGTATACTTTGTTATCGGTGTATCTATACATCTAAAAGATTTCTTGGCTGTTTTGTCTGTCGTGTTGTCGGTTGGTTTGTCTGTCTCTCTCTACATGTACAACTGTAAAACAACAGAACAGACTTTAGTTTATTCCTGATATATTGTTTACATTGTAGGTCACCTAGGATATTTTTCATCGCGGAATATGGATCTGTTCCTATGGAAATATTCAACGCGAAGTTTTACAGGATAACTAGTGATTCAAATAATACTTTGATTCTTAATTATTATATTTATACTTAATGATATATAATAATAAAACTAATTAATTTTACTTTCAAATCTAATAACAAATATTCCATTGCTTGAAAGCACTAAAAACAGCAGTGGTTTTATAAGATCGTGCGTGTTTCGCCTTACGGGCGTCTTATTTGTATGTCCATGATGCGGTACAGATAAACACAAGATGTTGGGGTGGTTTTATAGTGCATTTGATTATTTATTATAGGCCGCCATAATCTCGCACACACGTCACGCAACAATGGTTCATAGTTATATTGTATGACGCAAACAGCTTCGTTACAAATAAACTAGCATTGACCAACCAATTTCCTAGAATTCGTATTCAAAATTGATAAATTATTAAGCGAAAAAGAATGAAGTTGCTCAACAATATAATCAATTAAAAACGATGCTTAATAAGGTTTTTTAATATTAAATATAGATGTCTGTAATGTATTTTCGTAAATGAGTAAATATCAAATTATTTCCATAGAAATATATTCGCGATTGAAGTTGCAGGCGCCTGCTACTGTTGCAGAAGTAAACAAAATGCACCCCTCGCCAATGGATCTTTTTATCTAGATTGTCTAAAGCAGACACGGTATCAGTGTTTCTCGGACCGCAATGATCGCTTTATCACGGGACTATTTTGACGAAGGGAAATATTTTGACGAGTCCTATTTGTTTTTCTTTGGTCGTCTGCCAAGGTTGCCACCCCCAAATACTAGATATTAAATGTTAGGGATATTCAACGTTAATTTTGGAATGATGGTAATAGCAAAACAGTGATGGAAGCTAGCAAAACTCCTACCACCTGCCTAGGATGAACTGGATGGCTCAGTGATACGCTGAGGATATGGTGCAATTGATACGTTCGGCAGCTTTCCTGCGTACCATAAGCAGAATTATCAACTTCAGGACTCACTTTGTATTTTGTATGTTATCAGCTGGCCAACGAGTTGGCGGTAACTACTCAACATTGCCCATGACATCCATAACACCATCAGCATCACGAAGGTGTTGCCGAACAAGACGGAATGTATGTATACTGTATCTACTGATATGAATGTGTTAAAAGAACCTTCTTTATTTCGATACATGACCAGTTTTGTTTGGATGACATTGGAAACGTACTTAATTGCATGCGTGTTCGAATAAAATTGACAACCCTGCGCGCCAGTCCTCTCAGCGCCGAACCTGTACCGGAGCAGATGCGACCATTCCCAGCTTTTGTGATTGACACTGAACCCACTTTGAAACGGTTCGCCGGCTAAATACCGTTTGTGAAAGAAGGAAAGAGCGAATTATTTCCGAGACACAACTCGATGGGATATTGGAACGGTCGCTCCCGAACAAATGTTGCATTGTGGCAGATTGGGAGTGGAAATTCATGATTGTTTTCTCTAACAGATAGAGTAGACAGTGTTTTTATAAAGGTTACAATAAAATATATCCACAGCTCAAATGCTATGGAAGTAACATTGGCAAGATTTTCAGTGAACTTTGCAATAACAAAAATGAGAACAAAAATTACATTTCTTGCACATGATAATTTTTTGCACTTGACAATTGTTACTGTAAATTCGAAATTTTAACGTAAAATTAATTTAAATAGACGAAATAAATAGTGTTGCAAGTCCCGAGTACATTAATGCAGTTTTTTATATAGGTAATTTTGCTTCTTCGAATCGTCATTAATTGACGAATTTCTAACTAAGAATATTATCAAGAATTTTTGAGCGTTTTGTTAAACATTATTGCAATTTATAATAGGTTGAAACTCGGTTAAACGTGTCATTCAACGAATAACAGACTCTTTATTTGTAATTTGGACAGTAATAAAGAAATGTGCGAATAACCGAAAAAATCCAATTTCAATCGGACCAGGCGGACCCAAAGCAAATTGGGTCAAATCTATAACGGTCCACGACCCGTAAATCCTCGAAGTTCGTATTTCGGACCAAGTTACGGGCCATCGGCCAATCGGAAGAACGCTTATCGCCATCCAATGACACCGGGCCGATTACACCGGTGCCGTAAATTCGAAAATGGAACTCAACTTCGTTAATTACTGAACTGAGTAACTGTCGTTATCGAGCGACGAATCAACGGGACGCGGGAACGTTCGAAATTCAAACTTTAAACATTCAATTTTCGAATAGAAAAAGCAGGAACGGATTTACCAGCCAGCGCTTACAATAGATGCGAATAATTACGCGGCAATAAAGCGAAATGCAGCTGCGATTTTATGGGCTCATTAAAATAAATGAAACCGAGCTTTAACATTCGATTATTTGGATACGCTATCGATACGTAAATTCGGCTGCCTTCATTAATTTACGTGGCGGACTCCCGATTACAGTTGCCAGGCGTTATGATTTACGCGGGATAATTAGATTTTTACTTCCGTAGACCTTTTTAGATCCTACCGTAGATTATAATATTCCTGATATTTAAAAATAAAGACACAATTATAAGTAAAACATTTTTTTTAAATCATATATCATGTAATATTTAAATGTTAATTGGAATTCAGACAACTTCAAACTATCATATTTATGTTATTGCAATAACAAATGAATAGTTTAAAATAAGGTTTCTATATGTTTTTTTAAGTTAAACAGAACTCAAACTTGAACTCACAGTATTTCAGAATTCCCACACGGTATCGATCATTCTACTCCCAGCGATTCCACCAGTCTCTGCTGATACGCAAACTCGTTACTCGCGGTTCGACACGATAACGAACCTAATATTCGGGTTCGATTTTTGAAATTCGCTCCACTATTTGTAAAAGGCAATGTCTCAGGCCGCTTCCCTTTATTAAAGTCATCATTCGTCTCGTTTCGTCCTTCGATCTCGTTATTGTTCATTGTAAATATTCAGATTGAATATTTACACTTTTATTGGGTTGGACAATTTAAATGACAGCCTTTGTTACCACAGACGAACTCAAAATACGGCTAAATTAAGTGGTTTACTTTTTAAATCTCCACTACCTATTGGATATATATTTTTTTTTTTTCAATAATAAATAAATCTCTAATATTTCTCTATAAAGCCAGGTCTAGAAAATTATTTCTTACAAATGTGAATAATTCTAAGTAGATTTGTCTATGTGAGAGGCCGGGTCTGTAATAGAACAGCCTCCAGGCCCTTACCCCAGATCAATAGAGTGGCGCTACAATAAATATTCATTAGTATGTGGCTTGACAAGATGTTGTCTCCATTACATATGAATAGAGAGGTAATTATTAGTTATTATAAGTTAGTTACAGGGGTAAAAGTAAAAATACCAAACGAATATTGAGATATATTATGTGAATATGTCTCTCTCTGTGTCCATATGTGGGTGTGTCTGTCTTTCTCTCTCTCTGAGTGTGTGTGTGTGTGTTGTGTGTATTTTCGTCCTTAGTTCGTTATTTTATTAACGTCATATTGTATATCTCCATATTCCTCC
>DWPT01003130.1:0-14927 GCA_018251895.1 Agathymus mariae mariae | reverse complement strand
AGGCCGTTTTATGTAGGTAAAAAACATATTTGTTTTGCTAATAATAAGCCCCTACGGCTTCTAATATAACCTTTCAGTCTAGCGTACAGTGTGGCAACGGATCAATATTTTGTCGTAATTTCATTAAAGCCGGTTTGATATATGTGCCTTTTAATGGCTCAGTGATAAAGTAATATTTATTAATAATAAAACCGTTCATTATATATTTTATAAAA
Source organism: Agathymus mariae mariae (assembly GCA_018251895.1). Taxonomy (NCBI): domain Eukaryota; kingdom Metazoa; phylum Arthropoda; class Insecta; order Lepidoptera; family Hesperiidae; genus Agathymus; species Agathymus mariae. Next base: position 14,712 of record DWPT01003130.1, on the reverse strand, counting down.
CTTCCTATGTAGGCGGACTTTGTTCTCAAAACTTTTTTCTTTCGTTTTTTCTGGAAATCTGGAATCTGTTATCTCGTGAAATCCAATTAAGAGATTAGTTCAAACTTATCTCATCTGTAATATTTATTACAGTGTATTTTGTGTCCCGGGTAATGGATTTGTTCCTGTGAGAAAAAACAAAGTTAGAACATGAGTCCTGTTAACAGATTAGTAAACAATAATTTATGTATTTTTTGTACTTATGCGGTTAATTATTGCTTTTTTTGTGGGAGGAGAAATTTTCAAAAGATACCTAGCCTCGCTGAGGGAGGTTCCGGGTTGTGTGGAGTTCCTATCTTCTAAAACCCCCTGCAGTAGTTCTCCAATGAACGCACCGGTGCCTTCTCTGCATTGTCTATTCGGGCCATCTTCCCGAAGTTGACCTCCTTAGGGGCTACTGATGAATTGGATCGGGTCGGAGACATTCACCGCCCTGTCGTTAACGTCTCCGAGCAATGGCGATACCTAAAACAATAGAATGAGATAAATATAAAGCGCCTGACAAAAATGAATAGCAATTCTAATGCGGGTACGATTTATAAAACTAACAATTGTGTTTTGAATCGAAACGAGAGTGGTTGACTGTTTTGTATTAGTCTTTAGGGGGTTTATGTATGATTGATTCCATAAATATCTTTCCCCATATGGGTTCGTAAATATAACTAGTATAGAATGCGTTTCAATAATAATAATAATACTGCAATAGGGCTCTATCATATCACTCGTAATATGTTTATTTGTGTCAGCAGTAAATAGCGAGAAAGTTAAGCACTATTAGGCGCGGTCAGAAGTTAAATAGTTGACTGTTACTAGCAAAATTTCCGGAGCGCTTCGTGCCTATCAGGACACTAAATCTGTCGAAAGACGATCTCACGCATGAGAGACTCGAGTTTAAATCCCGTACATTCTTCGAATTTTTCAAACTATGTACATATTACAAATAAATTATCATTTGCTTTGGTTAAGAATAACATAACAATAACATAGTGTGAATCCTACGTATCCGAGAGTTTTCCAAAATATTTTCAAAGGTGTGTGATATCTGTTAATCCGCATTCAGTCACCGTATCGTACTATGGCAGTAACCCTCTCTTATTGAAAGTGAAAACCCGACTCGACCTCAACCAACTTATGACTGGTAATTAATCAATCAGTATTATTAATAAGTCATATAATATTGTTACTGGTCTGGCCTGCCTGTCTAGCTACCCTCCTGCTTGAGTCAGCCGTCAAACGACGCGTCGTGTTCCTGCTGGGGGCTTGAAAGCCAGTAATTTCTTTCTTGCTTCTTCTCATTTCCTGATCGACAACTCATCAGTGATACCTTAGGTCTTGCTGGTGTCGATGGGCGGCGGTACCAACTTACCATCAGATGGCTAGTCTGCTCGTTTGTCAGCTATTAGCATAAAAAAAAATAGTTGTAACAATAATCGGAACTCGCAGATTTCTTTACTAACATGAGTTACGTGTTTCACTCATCAAAACTATTCGATGACTTGTTAAATGTAACTTCGACAGTAAAACTTCAAAGTACACGTTAAACCTGCAGGATTAATTAGACTTGGTGCAGGATTAATTAAACTTTGATAGGAAGCTAATATTGAACAGGAAAATGGGGATTGGTTTTGCTGCAGTTGCTGCTATGTCAATGTGTTCAAGAAACTAAACTGTAAATGTGTAGAACTGTCCTGTTTTAAAATGACCTACATTTTCTCTTTGTTGTTCCGTAGACAAACTGCAGAAATGGAAACGTTACAATTTCAACAGTCTATCTGTCTGACCCTTTGTGCGTATTAAGGCTACGATACTAGGAGCCTATAGGCATTATATAATCGAAATTTGTGAAGTAGGTATTATACGAATCTGTACACAATGAACTAATAAATAAACCCATAAATTATAACTAGGGGAGGCATGTAATTGAGGGTTAAAAGTTCTTGTGTTAATGTGCACAAGTTTCATCTTTTAATTATAAGTAAGAAAAACTTGAATAATAAGTTTCAAATTTTAAGTGCAAGTTAATGTAAGTTACACATTCATGCCATTTCCCTTCTTACAGTAATTACGGCTTTTTCAATTTCTAAAACACTATTTTATTCTATCTTACCTGATCCGATTGGCTCAAACTCTCAAAGATACTGATTTATTCAGAACATTCCATCAAATTAGTGGAACCTTTGTACAGATGGTATAAGACAGTAAGACTACCACAAACAGACTTTCCAACGAATATTTTTTATATATTTAACACCGGCCGTCACCAATTACAATCCGGTGGCCAGTGCGTTGGTTGTTGGCTATCAACGTAAAAAAAATCTATAACCAAAACTAGATTTATAAATAAATTACTAGTAGAAACTATTAAAACTATTAATTACAATTACAAGCAAATGATCCATTTACAACAATGCCATTACAATTCCTATTTCTGTCATATCTTCAATATTGTGTTACGAGACATTATTAAGTCTCATGTAGTCTCGTGAGGATGCGACCGAGCTGGAATGGCTTACGTGCTAAGTAAATGCTTACGACATAACGTTAAAGGAATAGGAAATACGAAGTGCATTATAACATCGCTGGAATGATATCGAAATACGACATAGTAGGAATAAAAAATGTCTTAATCTATATATCTGAAGAAAATAATTTCAAAAACATATGCACTGTTTTTTTCCAAATTTTCTCAATTAATGTCAATCCAAGGTCTGATGTATGGTACATAAATAGGTATTGAGCGCCTAATAATAACGAGTAGCAATTGTTTCGGAAGCCGATACTATTTATGAATGTAAGTATTCAGAGAGATCTAAGCCTCATAAGTTCTATTGATCGCTAGCTATCGGCCGGGTTTAGAAAGGATCATTACTAATATTAAAAATTCATGTGCAGGTCGGAGAGGGTACGCTAAAAAGGTTTAAACACGAGGCTTACTACAAATTACTGTGTATAAATGTAAATAAAACAGAGATTTTATTTTAACAAAGTTTTGTTTGTTCGACAACCATTATCCTAATCAAAATATCTTAAACATAATATTATATGACAAAGCTAAGTAATGTATATTACGGACTAAGTGTATTACGAGTATAAGCAGTTCATTCTTACGTCAGAGTATATTCAAGCCTTGATAAGCCCCAAGTGAGTGAAATTTTTCTGGCGCACGAAGTGCTCTTGTCGTAAATAATCTATAAGTGCAGTGCCGGAAAGCCGATAATGGAATATTGCACACTCCAAAATAATGTAAAGCCGAAGATGCTTGGTTTCTTACTTTAACTGTGAGCAAGAAGTGATTGGAGATTCAGTTTTGTTTATCTATTAACTTCAATTGAAGTGTTTATCGCCTCTTAAAACATAATGATCCATACTTGTAATAAAATTCTAACTGATCGCTTTCTGTACAGCATTTGTTAACGCAATAGAACACAAAACAATAGTTGTTAGAATTTTTGTCTGTTTGTCTGTTTGCCTGTGCGTTTGTTTCCGCTAATCTCAGAAAGGGCTTAACCGATTTCGTCACTAATGTATTGCAGTAAGCGTCGCTTAATACTTAAAGTTTGTTTCATGGCAATGCGTCCATAAATTAAAATGTTATGAATTAATATGTTTTTCTAATTTCACAGAACGATAACAATCCAGAATAATGCAGATGCTTAAGGTAGTTTTTCCGAACCGAAGCGAGAGCATTTGCTAGTATTAAATATAAATTACTGCTTTAAGTTTTTATATGTTACAAGCGGACCCGAAAGACGTTTTCCTGTACACACGTCTTTAATTCACGAATTTCCAGTGGAAAGTTTCCATTTTCCAAAAAAACATTTTCCAGTGCACCAAATTGTGAATCTAAACCATTCTCAAATCCCCTTGAACACACACAAAAAATTGCACCAAAATCGGTTCAGTCGTTTAGGAGTTCAGTGACATACACACGTTCACAAGAAATATATATATATATCGGCGCCAAAGCCTTACCAAGCTACCACATGACGTGTCAAACACAAGTTAAATGTGTTATTCCATTACTGTTTATCAAATCATTGAATTTTTGGGGCTATAGTTATCAATTGATTTGTTTAAGTTTATAAAAAATTATTGTATATTCATTTTTGTACCACGTAATAAGACTGTTCGACGCACGGCGACTCTCTTGGGCACGGATCGTCGAACAGTACGGAGCTCTCAAGTAAATAGAAGAACAATTTGAAGAATTGAAGAAATTTTGCTATCAAAGTACCTATCGTGGACCCTACTGAAGTTAGTGACGTCAGCTGTGCTGACATCACACATTTTAAAATGAAACGGCTAACTCCCCGTTATATATAAATATTTTTATATATTTTTTGTCTTAACTGATAACTTTCTGGAACTCCACAGTAGGACTTAGACTTCCCCTATGTTGAGCCACTGACCTGTCCTAAGCAATCTAGTTCTAGAAGTTACCCGCCTTTTTTCAAGTATTCAGTTCATCTAATCAATGTGTTATGCTTCGTTTGCCAAACGTGGTCGCCATTCGAGCACCTCCCTCCCCCAACGGTTCTATAACCTTTGAACTATGTAGTCATTGCCATTTCAGCTGGCTAATTCTGCAAGCCATATCAATTACCCTTGTACGTCTACTGATCACCTGATATTTTGTAGCATGGTGTATTTCGTAAGTAATGATATGGCTCTTAATAACAGGTTCTCAGAGTTTCGCTATTTCAACTTATTTTGTATGTAAAAAATTGGTACCAGGAACTGCATTTATTGTCAGGATTCCAGGTTTATACTCAACCTGATTAACATAGAGCTAAGAACATGAACTCCTAGTGCTTGATTATAGACAGGAGAATACTCTTCCTTTAAGAATTCAAAAAGGTTTCTATTTCAAACTCCATTCTGTTATTGATTCGGTAATTAAATGTTTTGAATTATTTTCGTACTTAATTATTTTACCACATGTGTATGTAATTAGTGGTAACTATTCAGGCTGGTGAAAAACTCTATATATATATATATATATGGACCTTACCTCGTAAAAGAAGATCGACTTCATCTTAATAATTAAATAGACGCCTTTACGCACCAAACCGACCACCAACCACTGACTCGGTCTAACAACAACAACTACATTTTGTATATCATACATTATGTTTGACATAATCTGTCTAATACATTCAGCAAATCAATTCCTCCCGTATAACAACTATCCACTTTAGCCTGAAGTGTGAAATAGTTTGTCGTCTATAAGTTTATGAGTTTCATACTGCACTTTGTCAGTAAACGTGCTCGTAAACTTATAGAACTCCAGCATTGTGATAGTACTATAGAATACGACAGCAGCTTAACGGAAGAGCAATAAGGCTTTACTGTAGACTCTTGTAATTAACTTTAAGAAACATCTCGGAGTTTTGTTTGCATTCTATGTAACAAACGTTTTGTTTATGTTAATGAATATTTTTGTAATTTATCTATATATTTAGTTTAGTAAGTGTTATGTAGATCACCAGGAAACGTGAAGCTATGAAGCAACATACATAGAGCATGCTCGTATGGGATGTACGGAGCTTATAGTGAGCCATCGTTTTTTCTTCCCGTGCATATACTTTAGTACCTGGGAGACCAAAACTTCTAAGAAGTTTTTTTAAGAATATTTTTATTTTCGGGAAACACAACTGTTTAGATAAAATTAAAAAGCAAAATGTGTAATTGAAAAATTTGATTTTAATAGCTCGATAGAAATTGTTGTGCAAAATATTTCAATATAAACAATTTCAGTTTGATAAAGAATTAAGTTGTGATAGCGTATAGCTTTGAATCCAACACACATTTTTTTAAGTGTGTACATACAATAAATCATTTTATAAGTTGTAACGTCAACTATCAAATATCAATTTTACTCCTAAAAAACCTGGAGAAAATTTTGAAATTTGAATAATTTGAAGTTGCATTGTTTACTTCTTAATAATTGTATATTCAAAATGATTAGAACTGGCCACTTTTTTGAATATAAAAGTTTTCGCACTATTTTTAAAGTGTCTGCTACATTTTATTCTAACTTATCAAAACATAAATTAAAAAATAGCATAATAAAGAAAGAAAGAAAAATAGATTACCTCTTTTTGAAGACGGTTAAAACTTTTGAACTTTTGTAAGATATTTATTTTAATTTACAAAGACAATGATTTACGGGCCTACCAACACTGTCCTATTGTTTCTCAAAGAGGAAGATTCTAAACAAAAGACTCATTAATATCCATTAGACTTAAGGCTTGAGATACATTTCCTGTAGAAACAATATTAAAAACGCTGTTCCTCAGTCCGAAGTCTAATATTTATAGGTATACCTAAATCAATAACCTAGCTAACTAATCCACTAGGATATTTGTAACATCAGCTTGACCATTGTGAACAGCATTATTCGTTTATAACAAATTTTATTACAAATAAACAATTAGTTATATATTGGCCTGTAACTAAAGATAAAATATCACACTTGAAAGCTGGAATCTCTGCCAGAATCAGCGGACCTCATCTCTAGGAGCACAGTGATCTAGATGGTCTATGTAAAGTACTATTTAATAAGAAAAAATATGAATTCAATAAACTATTTAGATTCAAATATGAATAAAAAACTAGTGATTCGGCCACAGCAGGATCATCATCATCATTATTAATGAAATTAGTAAGAATAAGTTATGAGGCCTCAAATAATAAATTGATAAATGATTAATGATAATAAAATCACCTTTGATGTAGCAAACGCCTTTACGTTGCAAATTATGTCCAAATTATACCTGTTACGTTAATCAACTCAATTACTTCATCCCCGACAGAAGCACATAATTTATTAAGAGAATTCGTTACTGAATGTATTTTAATTGTAATTTATTTATTTGAATTTAAACATGCTACATCATCAGAAATAGTTAAAACTTTTCGGTCACTGAAGATTAAAAAGAAGATTAAATACTGCCAAGTCAAATACCCGCGGCTCTGACGAGTATACAGACAGCAGCGAGTTATTTTCGTGGCCACGGTCAATTTCCTGTTCATTAAAATTCCAGGTATAAAATACATCGATGGAAAATTTGGACAGAAAACCTGCATGTTTACCAGATATCATGCAGTAACAAAGTAGGTAAGATTAATCTTAATATTGGCACAAAAGGCAGATATTCAATATAATAATATCTCATTGTGGGAACCAACGTGGTTGGAACATCGATTCGATGACGCAAACGGTCATGAATTAGGGAACCGCAGTGGCAGCTAACCAAATCCAAGCGAATAAATTTACATGGGAATAACATAAATATTCCATATTATATAAACCAGAGATGAAAGTTGTTTAAGTCAATAGTTGACAAACGCGCAGATGGTTGATATGATCGTTCAGGGCATTGCTGACCACACAGTTTCATTCTACTGTGGCACTAAGGCTTTTAATCCACCTAGCTTGCTCGGATCCGGCTAGTTTTACCTTCCTTATAAAATCAGGCTGAGTGATATAATTTTCGCATATCGTCGCAGTACCATAAAGCCAGTAATAAGGGTATCCTTCGCTTCCTTCTTTACCGACTAGGTGTCTATGATGCCTTTGGTGTCGAGGACGTAAATGGGCGGCGATTACCACTTTCTGGTAAATGACAGTTATATACAGTACACAAACATTGACATGATGTGAACTCACACATATATCTGTCTAATAATATTAATATATGACGACCCCATAGCCCTTGTTGGCAGTGACCCTGCCTGCCGAGCGAGAGGTCCCGGGCTCGATTCCAAGCCGGGGTAGATATTTATGTGACAGATAAATGTTTGTTTCTCGGGTCATGGGTGTTTTTGATGTGATATTTGTATGTGTCAATGCCACACGCAATACAGGGATTCCTAGTGCGGGGGTATGAGTTTTTGAATGTTAAAAATACGATAATAAAGCTGTAAGGGTGTTGAATCTGTAGGTGGAATACTATTTTTATATTTTTATGTAGGTGCTCTTTATTGACGATGTAGAGGGCACACTAAAATCACTGAACTAACTAATATTGTAGGTTGTAATGTAGGATACTTTTCTACCCGGAAAATAGATCTTATTACGCGTAATAGGAATAAATGTAAGCATGGACATGCTATTAATAATGAAATGTTGGCTGTCTGGCTGCAGTGTTATAAAAAATAATGTTTCTTTGTTATTAAACTTACAAACAGTTTGAATCTTCCATGGAACCTTAACCCAAAAAATGGACGTATTACATACGAGTATTAATTATCATTTGCTTAAGTGAAGCATAACATAGTGAAATAGTGAATATTAACCGTTCTCATTGTGAGAGAAACCCAAGCACAGCAGTGTGATACAGCTATGGATTGTAATGATAATGAATATCAGACAATTATGATATTCCGGGATTGATGATAATAATAAATATAAATAATAAACGATCAGACAGTCACACACCCGCACTAGGATTTTCTGTGTTACGATTAACATGGACATACACAAATATGACATTACAAACACCCATGACCCATCAAACATTTTGTTTCTTACATAAGTATACATAAGTCACTGGTAACAAGTAAAGGTCATAACGAAAGCTTTAATTAAAATATTTTCTCATTACACTATAAATCGCTGGTAATTAATTAAGCGGTTTCATAAATTTGCCTCACCTGTTAAATAAAGTCTGTATAAAATTTTAACTGAAATTTTCAAGTCACACCTGAGTCCGTATTGCAGGAAATCACAATGCAGTTTTTTAACCTAGGATTTAGAATCAGAATTTACGATTAATCTATAGTACATTGCAATATTACTACTAGTATCTAAAGTATTGAAGGGCGACGTTTAACTAGAATTCTGTAATAAATTTGTTATGATATATACAAAATAACATTCACGTTTTCGTTATTTACATCAGTTTATACATTCGAGTTCAGAGTACGTCACTAGTATATGAAAAGTGGGAAACTTCGTCTTTCCTCTTCTTTTCTTCTAGGCACAAGCTCGTGAACGTTACGCCGGTTAGATTTTTCACGGTGTCGGCCGGTAAATCGTCTGAGTGAATACCGGACCGGTTCTTCTCCGGATTCAAATAAATAGAAAGAGCTTAAAAATAGCTCAACCACTATTTTTTATATAAATTAATAAACAAACACACGAGCTGTATGAGATGATCACACACTCGTGCACATCTGTAACCTCAGTATTTGATTAATGTTACATATCAAGAACGAACACTTCAGATGAAAAAAATATTTAAAAGTTATAGCTGTTCGTTAGCAGGTGTAAACGTACACAATCTAGAAATTTGTAGAAGATCCTTCTTCCTTCTTAATCCGTAGGGTTCCTACCTGGACGTTGTCTATCACGTTAACTTTTTATTGTAGATCAGAAGCAAATCGGTTGAACTCGATAAAATCCCTTACATACCTCACCTTCGGCAGTAATTTGCATCATCTCCTGACAGGGGTTGAAACATCTTTACACTGGAAAAGTTAAAGTAACTTACAGAAAATCTAGGCGTCAACCTTTAGAACTGATTTTCTATTCGAAAACCGGATATCTAAGCATAGAGAAATTTTGTATTACAATAAATTATATTAACTTATAAACCAATTAAATTATAAACCAATGGATTATAAAATACTGACATAGAACAATCCAAATACATAGAAACCGAAAAATTATTAGATTACTTTAATACTAAGCAAAAATGAAACAGCATTAAAAAATATATAAGTGAGACAGCTCAATACACTCTTAATGTTGACGGTCCGCCTAATGTAAATTACTTCTAACTTTGTATTTCAACATGTTAAATATTATCCAATTGAAAAGAGAAAACCCCTATAGCAGAGGGAGATAACTATGGGGTTGTGAGTAAAATGTTTTTACCCGTAGGAAGCATTCGATATGCTGAATAAATCAACAATCCCGATACCCAGGACATGGATCATGCGCAATATAAGTCGTAGTTCCACCGACCACAATTGACGTAGCGCCGTAAAAGTCCACACGGGACCCTCAAGTGCCTCGTAAACTGGCACCTGCACACCGTACCTTGAATATAAAAAGTATGGTACAAGTACACGAAAATTGTTTTTTATCGGAAGATTTATATAGAGTTACAAATCCTAAGTAGGCTTTTATTCAGTATAAGTATACTCAATCAAATCCTTCACCATTTGAACTTAAATATTGTAACAATTGACAACAGGAAATTGCGCGTCGAAAGTAAGCGACAGATATCGAAGTAAGAATAGGCTGGGGGAGTTTATTTACCATATCGCTAGAAGCCCATTCTGACTTTGTTTGTGTTGAACAATTATATATACGCTAATACGTTTTAAACAATAATATTACCCTCCACATGCACATAAAATCAGAAAATTCGCAATGTCTCCACAATCTTAGTCTAGATTTCACAAAAAAAACAAACTGGTTATATTTGAGAAATACACCTGTATAGTTTATTTTACCCTTACACTATAATCTATGTTTTATAGAAGGATGTTAAGCCTTATTTTGTCTAGAGGTTATCAATTATGAATTTGATCCCACCGTGTTTGCTGACACGAAGAATAGGCCAGGTCTAAAGACGCCGTAAAACGTGGGTGAGATAAATTACGAGTTCTCGCACAGTTAGATATGTGGCGGCTTGTCACAGACTCTTACGTAAACTTTTCTATTTTATGTGATGGTACGCCATTAATATGAAGTAGGTATATCAAGCATTCACAGCCCGAGCTTGGTTAGATCTGAGTGAACGACCGAGTTAAATAACTACTGACGAAGTCAAAACTAGGATGGGTGACCGACCAAACTTGTTAAAAGCTTCCGTGCTTTAGAGTACTCTATAAATCAATCCCTAAAGATTATATTAGCTTTAAATTGACTAACGACTATTAGTCGTTATGTCGTGTCAGAGGTGTTTAGTTATCATGATAACTTTTGATACTTGAGTTATCCATTGACGCTCCGCGTAAATCCACTGAAGCCGCACATTGAAGAACGCGTTAAACCTCGTCGATAATTACTCACTCGTTGTACATAATTATATATTTTTATACTTGTATGTGCTAAGTAAAAATTAAATATTGCAAATAATTTCATAAATACACAACTTTTGTTTTATTTTAAATACAAATACGGACACGGAAACATGAATTAAGGGTATGGATACGACTTTTAACATAAATAGGAAATAAATCTGAGCAAATCTACGCATTTGTCAAACACATCAGAGTGTCAAATCATTTCAAATTCTAGTCGGATTCGTGGTCAGGTTTACGTATTATAAGACATATTACTAAGTTCACGGCTACATACAGCTAAGTCATGCATTATCCGGAACCCAAACTCCTGCCCGAATCATTTCAGATCTAAATGGCTTAAAGCAATAATTACTAAATATATACTATAATTATTTTAATTACCAACAAAGAAATTATTATTTTTTGTATCGTACCGTATTCTAAATCCTTATCGTTATATCTAATATATTCATTTTTAATACGATTTTTGTAAACGAATGTTAACTTATTTTGAAACAAAACATAATTACATACAAATCACGGAGAAATTGGTGAGTTTACATACAAAATAATTGAGGGAGGGGCAATCCAAATACCTTTTTAGAAAGGATTAAAAAATTATACCAACATACCATAAAATATTTCGCACTGTTTTTAACTTTGACTTTGATCCGGGTAGCACTGGAGACATATTTCACTAAATAGCATTTCTAAATAGCATTTAACAATTACCCGACATCGAAATTTCTCTCATTTAAGAACCTTGTTTTATCATCTTTTATGAAATGTTGGTGATGCCATGAGACTTCACGCGGATGTTATAAAGATCGTTACGTATCTCATTATGTATTTCGGTATGCGTTCAAGCGTTATTAATTTTGAAATACATGACGGTAAACTTTACGCAATAACGCGTTTATAACGCTTAATTAGAAAAGTATATATAGTTGTAACGTTCCATAGTATTTACTTGTACAGTATATTACTATGAACATATAAGTGTTATAATTAACAGACTCTCTGCATTTCTAATTTATTACTGTTAGATGTAACATGCAACGTCAGTTTTTCACAAATTATCATATTATATTTTTATACTTAATTTACCTTTCTTTAATCATCCAATTATCAAAAAATCAGTCACGGTGCGGAGAATTGTGGAAATTACTTTAAAACTGTAAGTTTCTGTCTGTTAAAACACGAAAACAAGTAAATAAAATGAAAAAGATGAAAACTTATTAACGCAAGATAGTCAGCATTACGTTATACAGCTTTGTAACATTTGAAAGTTCACGCGTAACCATTTGCATTAATATTTAAAATTCGTTAACAGACCGCTTACCCGAGCCAGAAACTTGACCTTTGCTCTGTGTAAGGCTCTACATTATTTATGTTGTATGTTCTAAAAATATTCAACGGATATTACAGTTCATTGCATGTTTTGATGGTCAGTGTTGACACTAAAAATAACGTTATTAGTATTTTAATATATATTTATGCTAATAATATTATGTACGTTTATAAATAATTGATCAACATTTTAAACTTTATTATCGCGGATATTGAACGTTTTCATTGCAATTACATGAAATAGCTATGTAATTGGGACGAAGGTAGAAGGCATGAAATTAAAAAAATTGAGCAACCCTGTTATGATAGTAGCACAGACCAATGTATAGGCTACTTAAATTTTACACGAAACTGGTATTCACGATTATTGTATTTTACCATTATTTCGACTCGGTACATAGTTTACAGTCACCTAAAATACATTTTATATCTGATATTGGATAAGGACTCGTTAAACATGAATTAAAAACCTTCAGTGGTATAACTTAATACAAGACCTATTGATACATTAAAATACCAATAAAGCTTATTAAATTATCCTGTAAACATTGGTTAAAATAAACTCATATTCGTAATAAATTTACCTGCTTGTGTACTGATCGCCGCAGAGCATTATCACGGCTAAAGTGCAGAATCTCGTCATGAAACGCGACAACAATACGACGCTTGATGTAAGACAGTGACTCCGCCGGTGAAAGGAGGACGCGGCTTTTCATTTTCATAAATTCATACAACGTGGCTCACATAAAGTGCCAGGTTTAACGAGAATTTCAAGAAGGTTTTTACGAAACGAGTTAGGCGTTGTTCAATGTTTTTAAACATCTGTTAGGATTATGTAAACAAGATTGTAATTGTTCACCAAATTACCGGTTAACTCTTCTATAGGTCATCCTTTCCCGCCCCTCATCCCAATCACTTAGGCTTGGCACAGTGTGTTATATTCTTCCATATATCTCTATTTTTCATCATCACAATACACACATCCTTAGTCTTCATATCGTCTTCCACACAGTTCATCCGCCTCTTCTTCGGTCTTCCCCTTTCTGTATATCCATCCACTTCCATTCTCAGCATTCTTCTAGTCACATGACTATACCATGATAAACGGGCACCTCTCACTTTTTCCACAATAAGCGCTACTTCCGAGTTTCCTCTACAATCTTCCTTTTTATAGGTAATTATTTAAATGAATATCTACCAACAAAAGGGCATGAATTAGCATGGATGCAGGTCGCTAATTATATACTTCTAGTTGTACCCTATTGATTAAGATTATTTTTCTACCCGCATATTTGCACTTTTGCTAATTCAAACCTAACACAATGTTTAAGGAATGATGATTTTTATGTGGCTCTTATCTCAGAGTCCAAACTGAGCTCCTTTACTCGTAATTTAGCATATAATGGATGAGCCAATGGCGCCAGTTTAAGATTAATTTGTGTTTTTTTTTATGTAATTTTTTTTAAATGACCATACGAGCCACCTGATATTAAATAGCCAGCGTTGTCCATTGAGATCAGTAAGACGAAAGGTATCACTGATTCATTGTCAGGAAGGAACTAAGAAGAAAGAAAGAACTACCTCTCAAGACCCCAGCCGGAACACCACGAGTCGTTTAGCAACTGACTCAAGCAGAATGGTGGTAGCTAGCTAGACAGGCTTCACGGAAATATAATAATACCAATAATAATATTAATGATTTAATATTAATACTGATAATATAATCCTTAAGCGCAGCCCTATCACCAAACCGACTGTTTTCTGTAGCCTCTTACGACACCCTGTTCTGCCAGCATGGGATTGTGGGGAGTGTCCTAAACCGCCTCAATATGGTAAAAGGCAGCTTAATTATGATGGTACTCTGGGTAAGGGTTAATTGCTCGACTGGCTATTACCCTGTTCTATAATCAATGTTGATATTTTTCAATATATATGGACGTAGCACTGAAGTGTTAATAAGGAATAAATGAATTATGCAAGTTCTTTTACTTCCTTCTTAGATAGCAACGCTTTGGTCGAACAACTGCGGATCTCGTGTCATAAACAAACTCGGCGGAACGCGAAGGCTTTTTCGGAACAAAGAATCACCCTATGAAATGAGCATAAAAAACAATAGTTGAGATAAAAATGTCTGTCTCATTCTCTCGCAATTGCTGTGAAATAGAAAAGAAAGAAAGAGCCATTTATGTTCCGTTAAAATAGAGTCGAGTAGAGAAAATAGAGTCGGCTATGCCGACTGAGGCTATGGCACCTCAAAAGAAGCGGAAGGCCAAGTCGGCGGTGGCTTCGACTGTCGGCTCA
>DWPT01003129.1:0-14929 GCA_018251895.1 Agathymus mariae mariae | reverse complement strand
TCGAATAACCGACAACGGTTAAACGCAACTCTAGCTATTTATTGCGGGCGCACTCTCGACGACACGGGATCTCCTGTCGGCGCAAATAAATTATGGGCCTACACCAACCTCGGCCGATCCCCTTTCCACCTAGACAACGAACTATCGGTACACGTAGCCACAAGATAACATAGTAACACAATTTCATCCGACAACCGACGCCGTGTCGCTATTCGTGTCTGGCCTGGGCGCGTCCTTTTCACCAAACGCCGTAATTAGATCGTCGATAGGTCTAACTATAATTTATTGCGCGCTCCATAATGAAGATTTAGCTTCTAGAAAATCGTTCGACTCCACGAACAAAGGCCAGATTTCGCGGCCGCTTATTATTTTGAAAGATTATCGCCAGCCGCCGAGCAGGTAGCTGGCCGGTGTCGTCTTTTTGCTTCGTTGCCGTATTGTTTTCTTGTTACGAGGCAATTAACCGCTCTCTAGTCTTCACGTCTCTTTTGTCGGACCTGCGAATGTCATAATAACGATAATTTATCGAGCTTTTTGAAACTGAAGTTTGATTCCCTATCTATTTATACGGTTCATCTATTTAGACGGGTTCGGTCCAGCGTCTGCGGTGTTATGATTTATTGTGCTTTTCCGTGTCAGAATGTCCAGGCTCGCAATAAATATCGGCAGACATCATGGAGCATAAGTGCATCCACCTCGCTTCAATCTGAGGTCAGTGCGTGGGTGTGAGCAGGGAACTTGAATCGTGAAGCCTCCCACGCGCCTCACAAAATACAGGTTCGCTTCGACTTGAATCTTGCTACATACACAACGTTTATTATTATTTGCAGGAATCCAACATACATGTATGTTTGAATAGATTGCTTCAAAATCCTATGCAGTTCTGTGTGGCATGAAATTTACCATCGCCAAAGGGTGTCATAACTTATTAGGTTCTAACCACGAAAGGGCCCATCGGTTGTCAACGTTCAAAGGAAATGTTAATTTCTTATCGGTAAACACATTACATGCCGGCCAGACAAGGCAATGAATATTTTAGTGTGGAATACCTTTGATTATTTTCCCACAAACACCTCTGTATAACAATATTAGGCGAGATAATAAACGAACTTGACTTCGTAAGTTCCAAATTAATCTGTGTGGGCGGAGTGAGTTTTAGTTCAGGAATGGAGTAGTATGAATCTAAATTGTATAGCATATTTGATTTTATGAAGTCTGATGAGCCATAACTTTATATCAATTGCATTTTTATTACATACGTTTGATGTTTGTTTGCTCTGTGTTAACACTTTGTGTTTATTTAGTAAAACATAAAGTATTATGTAACCCGTTCCTCGGCATCGTTGTATTTAATCTGTGTAATGTCAGACTGATTGATATATTTCTTACGGGATTGACATGTGAATCAAAAAAGTTTTTATTTGGAAACTCGTGCATTTCCTTCCTTTGAAGAAGAAATATATAACTTTGCCTCGTATGAACGTCGCATCGTTCACGATGGTTTCGTATCTGTGGTGCGAGTTGCAGGCAACCGAGTAAAATTATTTGCCTATTACTAACTATAATTTTGTTATTACAAATTTAGAACAAACTCCATATTTGAGGGTTTTTAAATACAATGTTATCTTTTTATTTTGATTTCGGTTGTTAGCATCATCGGCCTGTTGCACTGTACCGAAGATCAACGAAGAAATATTTACCATAGGTCCATATTTAAACAAATCTCAATGCACAAAGGCACTGTAGTTGCGCGGGCGCACGTCACGTGGTCGTGTCGCGACGTATCTGCGTTATTTATTGGCGACGTCCGGCCCGGGGCGCGATAGGGCTCACCTACCCACTGTTTGTGTGCCCGCTGTCATGTACATGTGTACGATCTTAGTGCATATGCATTGTTAGTCTTTTTAGTAAGGAGTAATCTTTACAAAATCAAAATTACTTTTACAACGGTCCAGATTAAGGTTATACTAAATTTTCACGTATATTTGGTTTAACATTCTCTTAAGAATCTTTAGGAATAATTTTCTTTCTTCGGTATTTGATTTACACGCGAGCCGTCTTGTTTAGCCCATATTGCAACATTTTCCAGCAGAAACTCATATCTTTCCTACCAATTCTTACACTATTAAATCTTTACATATTTAAATTTAGTAAACAATCACTTACTTACATCATTTCAACTTGTTACAGCTGCACATCCCGATACGCGGGCGAGTTTTGCCAGCATCTGAACCCTTGCCACAGCGAGTCGAGTCCCCGTTGCCAGAACGGGGGTTCCTGCCGCGTGAGACCCGGTATCGGGGGAGCGCCACCGTCCTTTGCCTGCGATTGCCCTCTCGGCTTCAGCGCTTCGCTATGCGAGATCAGGGTGCCGGCTGCGTGCGACTCAGCGCCCTGTCTCAACGGAGCGACGTGCCGGTTGACATCTTTACACACGTTTGAATGCGACTGTCCTCCGGGATATACAGGTCAGTTGTTTTGGCTTTTCATTTCCTTTATCTCCGTCTAATATTAAGCTAACAATCCTAACTAGACAGCCACATGTTTGTGCTAAATAAAAATATATTTTTAAAATATTTCACGGTTGATTATACAAGGAGGGCTTAGAGAAACAGGTAAATAACCTTACCAATACAATATATATATATATATATACAAATAGCAATGCAAAATAGTTTTAATTTGTAAAGGTAGCAGCCAACTCCAATTAAATTGCTTCGTCTGGGTTGATGCAAGGAATTAATTCAATTCAAGGATTTCATTGTACAAATTTTTTTTTCTTGTAACTATTATATTTCATGTCTATAACAAATAATGATTGTGTAAATTAAGTTTCACAGTAGTCGTCCCTGCCTATAAGAAGAAATGCACACGAATAATGGTTACAGCTAAAATATTGGGTTGTTTGCGTTGTGTATTTTCTTTTGTCAGTCCAAATAAGTAAATAAACATCAATGAGCTACCATATAGTATAGAGGATCTATTAAGATTACCTTATTAGCTGAGGTAAAATGAAAAAAAAAGTCATTCTATAAATTAATTTTATCATTAATATCTATTGTTAATGAAAATGCTGAGTTAACTCAAGTTTTATTAGTATTTTATTAGAGAAGCATGGTGTCTACGATTATGATGGCTTGCTAAGATAAATAAATATTAACGATATGTTCGCGTGATTGTCAGGTATTTGCTTTGTTAAAACAACAAGTGATCTTTATGAGGAAATTGATTGCTTTGTTTGGGTGAGTAATAACAGGTGTTTGTTGTATGAGATGTAAGTGTTATATTATGCAGAACTATTTATTTAGTTACTTCATCAAGGCTCACCAACGCTTGGTACACAAAATTATATTTAAAACACACATATCATCAAAATAGTTGTATACCGTGCTGGTACTACATTCATAATATTTATTCTTTATCTTAAGTAATACATTGTTATTATATTAAAATTAAACAAACAACGTATGTTATGTTTGCACAGTGAAATTAATGTGCTTGACACAATATCCACGCGATAGTATAATTTAATATAGTAATGACACAATATTCCATCTAAATTTGTTTTCCTCATGAGAAAAGTTACTTCACTGGACTGTCATCTCCGTGGTGTATCACGAGACGTATGTCGTATTGGAGTGTATTTGTAAGACAGCCTACCGATCCATCCAATACAAAAATAGTTGAAGAGACTCTGCTGACTGTACTATAATTTTGTTCAAGTCTCAATCAAATGACATCATAGTATAAGGTAAACTTTGCTTTATGAAATGCTCAGATCAGTGTGATTATTTCTTCGTTTTGTTACTACCAAGTATTCTGATGCATCAAAAAACTATTTTTGTGATTTTATCTTGTTGATTTAATAGAGCGACATGATCATTCAGTGGTTAAACTTTTTAATAAAGAAAAAAAGGTAAATAATAGTAGTATTATTAGTGTATTGATGGTGTACCTATAAAATTAAATAGTTTTTAATTAAAATTTGGAGACATTAAATCATTGATTGAAGGAGATAGTTACGAAATTTCTTGATAGGAATGAAGTACTAGCTCGGTGGGCAAACACCCTAAACTATGCTCTGCATTTTATTGCAATGCAATATCAGCAATACTAATAAAATAAATAGTAATTGATATGTTATAAGATTTATGTCAGTATATATAATATCCATTATGTTCTGTATTTATGGCCAAATAATGAACAATTCAATCGAATTCAATGAATCAATATCCGCAATTAATCGTTACGAGATACATCTGGAACGAAAGTAAAACGGTATTTTGAAAGTTGTCCTAACTATGCAATTTTCTTATAATTTACGCGTTTGCAAAAATGGGTAATATATTTGTAAAATAAAACATTTAAATTGTATAATTAATCCAATTTTAATGGCTTTTCAATACTTACTCACACCTTCAATTATAGAATAACATTAAATATGCCGATAAATTTTTGCTTCGACTTGTGTAATTAACACCTTTTTTTAATTTTTGTTTTGTATATGTATTAGGTAAATTATCTGAGTCTTCTTCGATAATTCGTGTGAATGGCATAAAAATTATGGGTTTCTCGCTTTAGTAGGTATGTAACCGACTATCACAAGTGTTCCGACCGATTCCGGTTTTGTGTGAACGGAATGAGTTTCCTGGCCGAGTAAGTGCATGTAGTAGTAATAAATTCTTACTGCTCTTTACCATTGATGGTCACTCTCCATCATATTTGTTAGCTGGAATTACATTCTTCCTATCACATGGTGTGAAGGTTCTATCTGTTATGTACTAAAATGATCATCACATGAATGATAAAAAATTGATACGATTTTTTTTTAATTGCCGAGTAAACGCTTATCTAGCAGCTCTATTGTCTGATTAACAAAGTTACGGAGCTTAATTAAAACGGGGTGGTCTATAGAGGTATGTGAATCTGAATTTACATTTGACGTTACGTTCTAAGTTCAACGTACTAACGTACGTAAAGTATTAATTAGGTTGCTTTTTAATTTCTGTTATTGTGGTTCCATATTTCTTTAACCTCAGTTGTGATAATGGTATAAATTTCATATTAAGATGTGGTTTTTTTTTTTTTTGGTCTCTCTTAATAAAGTCACATTAGGTATTAAGGACGTTATTTGTACTCCGGTATTCGAATAAGTAGTTTGAATATTTCACTAGGGATATAAAGGTATCCGTATCTACTCGTACCTACAAATATTGGCTTCGTAATTGATCTAATTACGTCCATAGTTAAAGTATTTACGTCGAGAGAATTTAAATTATTTACTATTAAAATTGTAACACAGATGTCGACGAGATAATAAATCGCTCTAAGTTTTTCCCTTTACGTCTCGTTGGTTAATTCAAACTTGTCACCACCATACAGCGAGAATTTAAACAAAAAAAATCAGCACCAATCACCGCCATCTTTACGGCGCTGCAATTATGGTCGGCGCAAGGGAAACAATTTCATTCGTCTCGCTTTCCTGTTAAATTTTCATTCGTGGTTAGAAAGAAGTTGGGTTACCTAGTTTTTGTACGTCTCGTGCGAATAGCTTACCTAAATTTGTCTTGTGGCCGCTAAAGGGCGCTCCTGTGTCTTATATTATTAAACGAAAGCCACAAAAATCAGCATGCTGCACTAACAAACTGTGAGGGAGCGGAATAGAGTAGAAAGTCAAATTTAATTAGATTTTTTACGTAATGCTTATGAAATTATGTTTCGATAACTGGTTATTAGAAATCGGTGGCAGTGTAAACAAGTCAACCATTTTAGTGGACCTGCTACCAAATTACCGCACGCAAATGAATAAAAATCAATGGTACATAAATAGCAATCGCTGTCACTACAGCTTCATGGACCATCGTAACGAGTAACTTCGTTAGTCATAATACAACGCGATTAACTTTTAAAGATGATAGGCAATTCATAAAGACAGCAACAGTAGTGAATAAGAACTACGTCGTTGGATTAATGTTTTATCACATTTAATTAGTATCGATTAGTCATATTTGTTAAGCTTTAACCTTTTTAAATTCAAATTTAAATCTTCCCTCTTTTGAAGTATTCAGTAACTTGTTTTGTTTCTAATAAACGCTTTGCATTGTATTTATAAATTCTTCCACTTAATTGTTGAAAACATAATACAGCCTCTATTGAGCGTGAAGTTTGCATACGATGTTCATGGCGTCCATTACACCAATTGAGCTTATTCGGACCAATCAAACGGAATTATTTATGTTGTAGTGCGCACGTCGATTACTCAGCTAGGCATTCCAATTAAATTGGTGACAAATTTGGTATGCGAGCTCGGTGATATGGATCTTAAGTTCATTCATTAAACAATTCCAAAAGAAGCTTTTTGTGTCACCTCACTCACATTAACTGAAGCAGGAGATACGCCTAATAAGGTATTAAGGTAAGCCTTATGTAGATTTGAGTGAATATTAAAATACTTCAATATAGATATTTGTTTAAAATACTTGTTATCAACAAGTAAATATGGTTATGAATTGCGCATAAGTTGAATTCAATATTTTCCTTTATCGCTCTATCCATATACTATTTATTACGTTATGATACTTGTCATTTTTCATTATATACACTTTGGTTTAATATCATTGCATATATAATTAAACCTGCTATGTAATAATGAAGAAGAAGAAGAAGCTTGTTTGCTTGTTTGTAATATTTGTTAATGTCACATTAAATTTTTAAGTGCATAAATACTAATTATCTTTTTTTTTTATAAATATTGTGATGAAATTATTAATAGCGAAGGTTATCATAAATCATGGTTTAAAATACCCAAAAATGGAAATTTTATTCAATTTCGACGGAAGCACTGTCGTAGTTGACCTGTTATAAATAAAACATAATTACGAAGCGGATTCTTTTAAGTTCACATTATCTTTGAATAAATGATTTCAAACCTGAGTTCGGAGATTATTAAACACGAAGTCATTATTGCTGACGACATGATGATTTTAAGATCCTATTTCTACTACCGGTTCTATGTAATAACTACGCTTTTAAATCGGGACCATAATAAAAATTTAAAATTGTTGCTTTGATTATCGTCTACTACCGAATATGCTATCTATATTGGTGTACACAATTCCTTTGTTGTTGGATTTGCTGATGAAATCCTACAGCAGTAATTAAACATTTGTTATCCGCTGACTCCTAAATCCATTAGCAGTAAACGAGATCAATAAAGAAATCCAAGTCGAGTTTGATTGAGATACTGCAGCTTCATGTTTGAGAATGTTTTAATGTAATTGAAGGGAATTGTTGTTGTATTCTGTTCGTAGTTTTGTTTGATGTTTTAAAAAATGTAATTCTTATTTTACTATTAATTTGCAGTTGACAGTTATAAAACCTTAAAGGTATAAGTACTTTCGAGAACCTTAAAATGGACAGTTTATTTTGTACCAAAATAATATCTTAAGAAATAGCGTTATTATCATATTATAATGTAGGATTTCTAATAGTTTAGCACCACGTTGTCAAAATAAAATCTGTTATTTATGTAGATCCATTAAAATGTCCGTAATGTAATTAGTATGTAGCGCTTAGCCGTTTAGCGTTTTACGAGGCTGGTGTTATGTTGATCGAGAGATTATTATAATTTATATCCGCTATCCGATGTCGTTAATATTAAAATGTTATTGTTAAAATTAATGTGATTGATTTGGTAGCATTCAGTATTAACTTGCTTGTCAGATGTAAATCGCTCATCCCTGATGACATTCACATTTTTAATCAATATCTTACCTATATTAAATGATGGGAATTCAAAAATGTTTTCATGACCATTTTTGGAATAATAATCCAAAGATAGCGGGAAATAGATAAATACTTAATACGTCTACATTTATTCTACGTTGATACTTTTTGACGCGTAACATACGGTAAATCTCTGAACCGGAATCTGGATCCAAAAAGTTTTTTTTTTTTAATTGTTAATTTTTCTTTGTCCGTAGGCGCTGAATGTTCACACGAAGATCATTGTGCTTCGCAGCCTTGTAGGAATGGTGGTCGTTGCGTTGCGGATAACACAACAGCCGCTGGTTACTCCTGCGCATGTCCTCCCGGCTTCACCGGCGCCCGGTGCACCGAGGACGTCGTTGAATGTTCCAGTGGCGCCGGCCCTTGTCACCACGGCCGCTGCTTCAACACCCACGGCTCATACACCTGCGTCTGTGAACCCGGGTACACTGGAAGGGATTGTGACGCGGAGTATGTTCCCTGTGAGCCGTCTCCTTGTCTCCATGGTGGTAGATGTAAGCCCCTGGATCCGCTGAGATACGAATGTGATTGTCCTACCGGTAAGTATTTGTCACAGACATGTCTTAATAGATAATGAAATTGATTTTGAAGTGTTTGAAAGATAAACAGAGGATTCATTTTTAATAAACTTTCCTACTATTTATGTTTTGTCTACATCTGATACATTTCGTCCAGTGATTTTCTGTCTCACGCCTCCGGAAAAAGGTTTGTTATATCATAAATATGAGTTTGTGTCATAACTTTTTCATTATACCCCACTTATTTCTTTGATGGCATTAAAATCGAATTTGTTAACTAAGAGGTAGAAATCGAATTAAAAATCAAACGTTATGCCTATTTAAATACTTCAACCATTTTCTGTATATGGCTGTATCCATATAAGTTCTGGTATCTAACATGCACGTTTTTAACTCAATGCTACTTATAAATACGTTCATATCCACTTTAAGTGATTCCGTGTAAATCGTTGCATATTTTATTGATAGTCTGTTTTGGTATTATCATTCCAGCAAATCCGATTACTTACACACATAACAAATAGACAGGCAAAAGTAGATGTGGAGTTCAGGAAATCATTGTGATCATTATGTCCTGATGTTATGTTTCCTTATTATAGTGATATATTGTATATTCGAAATACATTTCAATGAAATAAAATTTTATGTAACTGTTCTTTCGCCGTCTTTATCTTTGAGTGTATTTTTACTCAATTTTTGGGCTTCATTTATATGCATGCGTTTGAATGAATCTATGTCAATGAAATAAATTTAAATATTAAATTAACAATCTTGTCGTGGTGTCACCTACTGTATTAAATAGATCTGCTACCCAGTTCAACCGTACTCGTATTTCTGCTGCTTCGTCGCTACATTGCAAATGCGGCTTAATCTTGTGTTCCACTTCGTTTTCATTAACTTGTTCTACGTTACTGTTTACACCTTGATCTTGGTTAAGGTATGTAGTGACAAGTGCGTGTGCACATATTTAACAACTTCAAAGCTTATTTAACTGAAATTTAGGCTTAACATAAGTTAAAAGGCTCAAGGCCTATTAGAACACGACTAAGGAACCGATTCAGTGATTTCACTGTCTTCGTTTTGGGATTTTTTATGACTAAAAGTTCAGTTTCATTCTTTTAAGAATCAATAGAGAGATCCATTAATTAAATGTAACCGTAATGTCTTATAAATGTCAGTCTAGATTATAGTTTAGTGTTTATACTTGAAATTCAACCCTAAGTTGCGTTAGCGTTCCATTAGCGTATAACCATTTATCTCGTTAACTAAAGTAGGGTATAAAAAATTTAACAAAAATATGAGAATAAAATAATTTTTAACGGCTTTGTAGACCAGTTGGTGGTAACTCAGCGTGTCGAGCGAGGCGTCTTGGGTTCGATTTCCTTCCGGGTTGAACATTTCCAGAACACATATATGTTTGCCACTCGCTCTGGCCTATCTAGGGTTGATTACTTAATACGAGCTGTAGGGCCTCTAAAAAACCAATTAAAATAAATGAACAGAGAAATTAAAAATACCTTTGAATGTAACGGATATTTAACCATCGTAGAATTCACAGTGACTTATTCAAAGATAATCAAGTCTTAAGCGTCTGTAGGAATAAAAGATACAAAGAATTCGAATATAATATCTGTTGCGTGTACATCTGATAATGCGTCATTAGTCTGTGGCTGAAAGCCGGCGGTGGCCCGCGGCGACCACGACTCGGCCGGTTCGAAAGCTGCACTTAGACAAATTATAGCCTAGTTGTAAACACCGTCACTATTGGTATTCTGTTCTATATTGTATACTAAATAGACCGTGTCGCAATCGAATATTGGTCTTATTCTCTGTAATTTGAATGAAAAAATCAGTTGTCCTAAATCCGCCGCTTATAATGTCATTGACGTAATTTGGTTATCATAAATTTAGAAGGATTTAAGACCTATAAATCAATTTGATCACGTTTAGATACTGTCGTACTTATATTGAAATTT
This sequence comes from Agathymus mariae mariae, assembly GCA_018251895.1. Classification (NCBI taxonomy): domain Eukaryota; kingdom Metazoa; phylum Arthropoda; class Insecta; order Lepidoptera; family Hesperiidae; genus Agathymus; species Agathymus mariae. The sequence goes on along the minus strand of DWPT01003129.1, from coordinate 4,647 downwards.
ATAGTGACTAATGTTTAGTTTTAGGTAATTACTTTCGAGGTTAATGCTTTACACAATAAAAATTGCTATATATAAAATTTATATTTTGGATTCAACTAAATCACGAGAGTAATGTAAAGCTAACACTACTTTATAATGCAATTTATGGAAATAGTAATAATGATACCATATGAATCCTAGATCAAATGTGGATGTTCACGCTAAATATGCCAAAGAAATGTGTCCTTTCAGTGACAGTGCTTGAGACTATAATGGTGTGAAGCAAATAAAAGATAGGCATTACTGAGTCCGTGCAGGCAGTAAAACGAAATTGAGTTACGTCACAATTTTATATAGTTCGTGGCGTTGGCGCATCTCGTCTTCATTAGTTTCATTACGCCACTGCAGAATGAGAGATTGCGGAATCTGACTAGCGGATGCAATGTTTAACTTCAACAGTTCGTGTAAATGAACATATTCGGCCGTATTGGGGCGACCTAGAATCCCCCCGATCCCATGCTGGCAGAACAGGTAAGAGCCGAGAGAAACCAGCCTGCTTGGTGGTAGGGCTTCGCGTAAAGATTATATTATCAATATTATTGTTAAGTTGTTAATATTATTTCTGGTATTAATATCTTTCGTGAAGCATGCCTGGCTAGGTACAACCCTCCTGCTTGAGTCAGCCGCCAAACAATTCGTCGTGTTCCAGCTGGGGGCTTGCGAGCCAGGACTTTCTTTCTTACCTTCTTCTTATTTTCTGGCCGCCAACGCATCAATGATATCTTTGGTCATGCTGATGTCTATGGGCGATTGTGACCACTTACCACGAGGTACCTCGAGGCACTTACCATAACAAAATAACTATACATTTTATATTAACCATTGTTTTCGGTTTTCGAAATATATTTTTCATCTTATCTGTAAATAGGAACAAACTTTTTTCTCTGAACTTACTTTAATGTGCTTGTTCCAAACAGTGACCATACTTTCTTTGAGTTCAATTTATGATATTACTATAAAAATGATACCAATGACAGTAATGTTATCCAAGATGTGGTCATCCAATCTATAGGAGACTATGTTTGGATACTTTAAATACTATTGAGCATTAATTCTAATCTAAATTTTATGTTATCGTTCCGTAAAACCTATAAGTGACGAGAAATTAGTGGTCGCTAGTTGTGTATCGACGTCGATCGGATCGCTTCCCCAATAAAGAAATAGTTTTATTACCAAACAAATTACCTTTATCGAAACTAGTACAGTCAGCACAACATCTAAACGGTATTCAAAATATCTCTAATTACCCTACACTTATTAAATAAAATTCGAAGTCTTCAGGCCGTAATCAATCAAGTTCTACTTAAGATTTCTCACTGTTAATAAGTACATACAGAGTACGTTCACAAATGTGTGGGAAAGGTCAGGATATCGAAATTTTTATCAATGAGCTGTCGATTGAATTTGTCACAGGCACTTGACGCCTTAAGCTCACCGGGTAGTTGATTTCGTTGACCAACTTCAAAACAAATACTTGATATGTGTTAAAGGTCGACTTTACAGACGTTAGCACTTGACGTTTTATACCAATGTTCTTAAGAAATTCGATTGTAATCTTCAGAATGATTCATAAGGGAGGAATGTCAATGTCGAGAAAAGTTTGAGGATTCACGATGTACTTGTCTTCCTCTGATAACATCACCGCATCAACTTGTCACCGACCACATGTTTAATGTATCATTAAGTGCTGTATCTCAATAGGATTTGTGAATAAAAGATTTCAAGTCCTATTGCCAAGAATATAAGTATCAAGGTCTTAATATTAATGGCGTTGCTCCATGTGTATCTCGTTCCAAAAATAGCCTTAAGAGCTTCCGTATATTAATTATTTGTCCATACGTATGGGAAACGAGGGTGGTGGCTCTCTCACACCATATTATGTTAATGACATTGTCAAAAGCTAATTTCTATTCTTGATCGTTTGTTGTAATACAAACTTTTCTGTATTCTGCATAAATAATTTAAGGGCCATGAACAGCATCAAATATTCATTTATGGTTATTGTTGGCATGGATGTCCCGTTACTGGTTGTATACGATTTGAAGTTCTATGCGTGGGAGGTTCGATATCTAATAGCGTGGACGTTTTCGATTATAATTTTCTCCTGGTTGAAGTGAGCATCACTAGAATTTAGTGATTGTGGTCAAGTTGAACCAAGAGGTTAAACTAATTTGGGTAATTCCAGTTATAAGTAAACAAAATTTACAGTCGATGTCCCTTTAACGTTAACATATAACATTTGATGTTAATAAAAGTGGAGAGATGGATGTTTACGTAATCAAATTGAATAAAATAATATTTTTAAGAAATAAAAATAAAGTTTCCTTTGAATAATTTTCGCAAGATTTTATTCAAAGATTATAACTGTGAGAAACAAAAATGACAATTAAGATTACATTGATATTAATTGAGTAATTAAACAAATAATTGGTTTAATAAATTCATAACTGTCAGAAATAATTGCTGTTAGATTATTTTAAAATTTCGTAATAGTTTAAATTGCGAAGACTTAAATAAAATTTAGATCTTTAATTACAGATTATGTTATCTGTAGCAATTGCCGGTGCGGATAATAAGTTTGTAATTGAACAATTACCTCCATTATTCGCAATCAATTTGCTTGTGACAAATCGTCTGTAATGTCTCATTCAGGACTTACATTAAATTGTTGTTCTGCATCTAGTCGATCTTGAAGTCCGGTTTGTTACTCGTACCGTGTTTACTGAGCGACGGCTCGCGGTTTCGGTTCCCTGGTTGTTTGTTATGTCTTATTTGTGTTTGTGTTAACTACAGAGCGATAGATTCGATTAACATCATTTTCATTTTTGGTGGTTGACACTTCCACGTAAACATAATTTGTGGCTACAACATGTTTGTTTCTGAAAAATTCTTGTCCGCGCTTCGCTTTTAAATACTTTTATGGAAGACGTTAAACTTATCTGGTGTTACGCTGTCCAAGTTGATAAAGGAAACAAGAATGTAATGATATAATGTTTGGAACTAAGCTAGTGTGCAGTACTTCAGATCGTAACTGACATCGATTAAATTCAATAAAATTTTGAATCGTAATTAGTAATCTGTTTCCTCAATTTTTTTTTTTGTGACTGTGAATGTTTTGACGGAAACATAAAATTAGGATATTAACTTGATAAAACAATTTGTTTCGATAAATATATTATTCGTGGTTGCGTGTTAATAATAACATGATCTAGGATTCTTGGTTATTACAATTAATTGCTATCTATTTTCATATTTCATAATGAACAAAAAGGGTTCTGTTTTATTTTATCTATTATGATACTTACTTCGTATTTTTTATTTATATTTTTTATATATTTTTAAGCCACTACTTTTTTCAAACATAGTTGTCAAAATTGTTTTAGAAGAAAGAACATTTATCTAATCTTAATAGCGGTAAATATGAAATACTCTCCTATGAGAATGTCATAAAAAACTATTACTTAATACAATTTTGTTTGAATTTAATTAAATTGTATTCACGTTAACAGTGCTTTAAATTTGTTTCTTATTGCTGTTCAACACTGTTTGAAATCCATAAGTAACTTTATTTTGTTGTAACATTTGTTTTGCGATCGAGAGGGTATTTAACAAGCAGTAATGTTTTTGGAAACATTCAGACATTCAAAGGAGACGTCTACTTGTCAGCGCCGTCTATCTCTCAGCCCATGTCCGCTTTTGGACAAGGCTTACGTACGTCACTGACACCACTCAGATAGGTCCAGAGCCATATGCATTTTGACTTTTTGCTTTTAGCTGTATTTTTTCTAATCATCATCTCTGAACGCTCCTGACGCTTGCTGACGTAAGTTTTCTGTTTATCCCAGTTCGCATAAGCTGCAATATAAAAACGCGTGGATGGATTTAAAGCGGGTGCCGTTAATTTTTTCCACATCTCATAAACAGAGCACATGTGGCGTTCGTGGGAACCGATCCGGCGGTTAATGAAGGTAATGAGATTGCCGACCCGCTAATCAGCGCACTGTAGCCCGTTGTGCGACCTGACTGATGGGTGAAGGTCTTCGACACTTAATTAGAACCTCTGGATTACTTCTCATTTCCGATTGAGTTAGTTGGGATGTGCGATTAATAAACTATTACTGTTAAAAATTTTACGAGTGAATATTTGGCAACATTTGTAATTAAGTAGCGAGGCCACCCGTAGTTTGTTCTTGTTGAATAACTATTTGCACACATGAAATATAGTTAAAGACATTTTCAAATAGGTGCCGTGGTTCCGGAGATTACTTTCCATACATATAAACTAGGGTTGTTATGGATATGAAATTCCGGATCTGGATATAGATGCGGATATATGAATAATGTTTTACCAGTTTCGGTTACGGTTACGGATATGAAATTATTTCGGATTATCCGATTGTTTCGGATAATTTCGGTTACAGATGTAAGATGATTTACGACTTGGAGAAAACAACACAACGCAGCAGTAAGAGTAAACACACAACAATAACAGTTTAACTTCATTTCTAGTTATTATGTAGTGCTATAATCAGAGATATTCGGCCGTATTGGGGCGGCCTAGAATACTCCCCCCAATCCCATGCTGGCAGAACAGGGTGTCGTAAGAGG